>JAECUM010036502.1:0-38093 GCA_016617855.1 Megalonaias nervosa | reverse complement strand
TTGTTCAATTTTGATACAATGCAAGGATGGACGGATGAAAGCAATGATTATGTTGCACAAATTGCAACCTTTTAAAAAATGTAAAGAACAAAAGAGAAGGTCAGAAGTTCCAGCTTTTGATACACTAATAGCACCGAAGTATTGCCATACGGGTTAGTAGTGCAAATGACTGTATTATAGAACTGAAATATTACCAAACAGTTTAGTCGGACCAGTGACAGTGTAGTGGCGATGAAGTACTACCATACCTGCTAGTCATGACAACGGCCGTGCTATGGCACTAAAGTACCATACATATAAGACATTTGTTTCATTTGTTTTTATGAACATTATCCTGAGTAGAGGTCAATGTTTCATTGAAAACAAAACTATCAGTCTGTTCTCTAATATTTCATTATCTCAGCCAAAGTCTAACTAACCTGCAAAATAAATAACATACAAATAAATAATACACAAATAAATAATACACTAATATATATATATATATATATATATATATATATATATATATATATATATATATATATATATATATATATTCAGCCTTAAATGTGCTAGTGTTGACCTTCCAATTATTAATAAAATTCTTTATAAATTCTCTTCAAGCCATGAAGTTCTTCCATTTTAAAAGATTTATTTCACACCATAGCCTTACGTTCAAGATTTGATATTCAATATTATCTAACTCGACCAATCAAATTCAACAGGGAAGTTGTGCCATTATTATTCAGTCCAGAGGTTTTGCCCAGCCTACAAGGATAAAAGCCTAACTGACGCAAAATGTATGAATATAATAACGTTGTTTTGCAGAACAAATCAATTGAATAACTGAAGGCTGTATCTGTAATCTATGAGGCACATGCATGTCCTAACGGTATAGGCATGTATTTGAATAGACGAATGGTGTTGGGTTGAATTCCCTACTGTTTGAATGATATGCAAATAATCCTTTCTAACTTACATAAAAGACAGACCACCTCTGTGACTATCGTAATTCAGCCACACCTAAAATGTTTATTTATAGTAACCTTGTTTGGAAAAAGGAAGAACTCGAGCATAGTATTTCAAACTTAAATGATGTTATCTTATATCAGATTACACCTTCCATGCAATTTCGGCATGACAATCACGAGTGTTCGAACAGTATACAAAGAATGTACATGTATATTTAAAGTGTAAAAACAGTCGTGTTGGCCTACTCTTACGAGTGTCCAAAACACATTATTAGTACTGTATAATTAAACTGTAAATTCTCGTAGTCGTATAGACAGTTTCCCTAGAATGTCCTATACACATGATTATTACTATATATTTAAACTTTAAAAGATCTTTTTGGTCTGCTCCTGTAACTGACCTACACAAGTAATTATTAAATATTTAAACTGCAAATACAGGTATTTGTTGCTGCCTATTCCTGTGACTGTCCTCCACAAGTGATTAGTACTCAATGCCAAATTAAGGCCTTCCAGGGCCCTAAGCACTGAACATATTATGGTGTCCCCTCCGCCTCCTACAAAATGTGAAACTCCAAAACAACCAAAAAACCAATATTAAAACCAAAGGAGGTGGGAAAATAGCAGTGTTGCCATCATTCCAAATCAAATACTCGTACATGCAGATCGGAATGGTCATATATATAATTCATTCAGTTTTATCATCAACAGTTAATATGAATTCTTGTTTGGTGCACCTGTTGCGCTGATGCCCCAAGTACATGCTTAGTGTGCTTAATGGGTAATCTGGCCCTGTTAGTACTGTATATTTAAATTGCAAATACACGTAGTCCTTATGACAGACTCCTGCGACTTTCCTACACAAATAATTAGTACTGTATTTTTAAGCTACAAATACAGGTAGTCGTTTTGACAGATTCCTACGTATGTGCTGTACAAACAATTAGTTTCATAGATCCATAAGGTTCCATAAAGACCCCCACCCCCTTAAAAAAGAGTAGGAAACGTTTTCCAACTTTTATGTGATCAAGTTTTTCACACACACTAAAAGACATAGGGAAAGAAAAATAAAAAGAAAATAATAAATACTCTTGATATAAAACAGATGATGTGGCCGAAAAGTATACATGTGTGTGTGTCTGTTTAAGCAAGCACGTGAACTTCTCGAACTCTGTACATTAATTTCCTTTTCATTTTTAAATAGAATATACAGAGACAAGTTTTTAACTGTCAGTGGAAAATCTTCCATGTTTGTCACTTAAGTCTGTATACTTGTAAAATGTAAAAATGTATGCGTCGTAGCGAATTTGCACACTTCAAAATGGCTGAGCTTTAGGTAGCACACACCTGCACATACATTTTAAAGGTGTGGGAGCTGGCAGTACATCGTCATTTTTGGAGTTTGGTTATGTCAAAACGTCAGATTCAAAAGATAAAGTGAATTGAGAGATATAAATAGTTATCTATATGTGCCTGAATAATAATAATAATAATAATAATAATAATAATAATGATAATGATAATTATTATTATTATTATTATTATTATTATTATTATTATTATTATTATTATTATTTGTAACTGTGAATTTTGTAAGATGTTATGGCAATACATAACTGAGTGAATCTTGCCGCGGTCTGCGTGACACGTAACAAATCAAATTGACAAGTGGGCTAGGCACCGTATTAAATAGCTAGACTGTCGTGGTTTCAACATAGTTGGCTTGAGTCATGGTTGATTTTTAATTAGGACAACTGTCAGACAGATGGACGAGGCAAGGTGAATTTGCGTTTAAGCAGCGGAAAATGACAGAGTTGAGACGTTGCAGAGACAACTTCGTACCACTTGAAATAAGTGTCATAACATGAAATTTTCCAGGAATTGTTTATTAAGAACACACTGAAATATGAGGTGTTACTCAAACCTGGATAGGTGTGTGTTAATTTTCGGCTGTTAGATAAATGCAATCTTCATTGGCTAAGCTAAATAAAGGGGGGGGGGGGCGGGGGTTCAAGACGAAATTCAATGTTTTAAGTATTTTACCTGGCAAAATTTGTCAGTCTAAGTTCCTTGTTAGTCTAAGTTTCATCGTGGAGGATCGTGTTGTTCTAATCAATATTTCTGCTCAGATTTCTGTTTATTACAGCCATTAATTTTATATCTTGCTTTATCATCCTCTTGATAACGATAACCAAATCTGCATGTAACATTATTAGTATTATTTGCTTACAGAAAGAAAGAAAAAGGAAGCAAGCATTTGTTAAGGTTAGTCAATTTGTCTCAGTCGATATATGCCACAGTTGATATATGTCTCAGTCGATATATGCCCAAACTCCAAATATTTTATTTTATAGCTTCAGGAGTGTGATAAGAGGGAAGATGGAATTCTACAGACCAAATTAAAGTGGTACAGAATATATCGTATGCTCGGGTTTCTGATTTTGTATCCATGATTATTAGAAAGATCGCATTTTTACCAAGATTTCATTCCAACCAGCAGTAATACGCCAATACTAATCAGTTCTTTTAAAAGACAATAAATGAAAAATACCTGTTTATACAATGTCATTCAATTAATTTTGCCTTCCAACTATGGAGCCATTTATGTAGAGATGGTAGTAAATTGTAATAACAGAAGTAGTGAAGGGGGACGACATAGGTTCATATGAGTTATATACAGAAACAAGGGTTTGCACTATGTGGTCAAAATGTATAGGGTCAAAATGTATAGGGACTATATAGGGTCAAACGAAAATGTGTAGGAACTGTATAGGGTCAAATGAAAATGTATAAGGACTGCATAGGGTTTAAATGCAAATGCATAGGGACTGCATAGGGTCAAATGAAAATGTATAGGGACTGCATAGGGTCAAATAAAAATGTATAGGGACTGTATAGGGTCAAATGGAAATGTATAGGGACTATATAGTGTCAAAATGAAAATGCATAGGGACTGCATAGGGTCAAATTAAAATTTAACTAGGACTGTATAGGGTCAAATGAAAATGTATAAGGACTGCATAGGGTCAAATGAAAATGTATAGGAACTGTATAGCTCACATGAAAATGTATAGGGACTTGATAGGGTAAAATGAAAATGTATAGGGTCTATATAAGGTCAGGGGTTTTTATAGGGATAAACACAACATACACATACACCAACAAAATAACAAACCAAGGCAAGGAATTTAACTTGGGCTTTTGGAACTATCGAGGGACAATGTGAATTTAACATGGGAATTGCACTTGACGGTCAACGATAATTTACGATGGGAATGCCACTTAGGGACAAAGGGAATTTATTATGGGTGATGCGATAGGGTTTTATAGGGACAAAAGTGATTATAGGCACAGAAAGGGGTTTATGGGAACAAACAAAAACATATACAAACATATTACTTATTCAACACAAAAAGAACATTCCTTTTATAATCGTAGAAAATGATATCATTTTAGGTATTTGAGAAATCGTAAAACGCTAGTATTTATTTATAGCCTCACCCTGAAGTAAAATCCTATGGAAAAGCCCAAGTATATATGTTTAGCCTCAAAATTTCTAGTCTCAATCACGTCACGGTACTGGAGACTGGGGCACAGTTGGCAACAATGTTGCAAGTGGCTGACCTCAATCGGGGTCTACTAAATTACAAGCTCACCTGAATACGAGCTACTGTTGGTAGGTAAGTAAAATGAATTTGATAGAGACTGTTACATGTCTAGGCTCGTACAAAGTAACAAAGAAAAGTGTAAAGCCAACAAGCTTTGTAAAATTTAACAAATAATTTATTTCCCTAGAAAACAAGGCAAAAATATAAAAAGGACTTACTGTTTGTGAATTTAATCCAAAACTTAATCCTAGAATTTAAAACTATAAGTCCTATCACTAAAAAGTTTTAAATGAATCAAAGTTAGAATCCCGATGAAGTTCCAAGATGGAAGGTGATGACGTCTTCTATAACCTCTTTTGTGTTGACGTGTCAATAGTTCCTTTTTGAATCCAAGAATAATAATCCGGCTTTAGAATTCCGAATAATTTCCAATAAATGTCTTTGTCCAAGAATTCGAATGAGCACTAGATAAAGTCTCCAGAGAAAATAAATTATTTTAAATAAAAACGTAATTCAAACTGGCAACATCACAAAAATACCTTTCAGCTCTGAAGTTGTGAATTACGACTGAATTAAATCTATAATATCATGGGGTGATAAGCCCAACTGATACGTAGTTTAGACACTCGTGATGGGTCACGTGATCACTTAACCGCAGGTCTAGTATCACGTAGACCAGACATGACCATGACTGAAAATCGCGTACGCGATGGACGAATTGCATTGTACTGAACGAATCTTACTATAAGATTCAATAATAAAAATTAAAAAAAAACATTGTTTACATCATAGCTGAAAATAGCTCTGAAATCTAGGTCCCAGGTTGAAACAATGTAAGCAAGCTACTGGCTTGTTTACAGTCAAACAGAACTGAACTGAATTTTCTGGAAAAATGTAAAATCCAGTGAATAAAGTTATTATTACAATAACATATAATGGAAAAAAATAAAAAAATAAATAAAAATTTAAAACTAACAAACAAGTAACTAAATTACATATACGTAACACTTCCCCCATAAAGAAAAAGACAGATTTATGTAATAAAGCTTTCTTTTTATCATATATCAATTGTACATAAGGTAAAAAAATTACAAAAGAAGAACTCTTATGAATTATACAAAGTGTACATGAAATAATATTTCTATACACGGGAAAGTGCATCTGCTATTAAATTGTCTTTTCCTTTGATGTGCCTGATTTCAATATTATATTCCTGAAGCAACAGACTCCACCTTAATAATCTCTGATTTTTGTTTTTCATCTTGTCGATGAAAGTAAGGGGGTTGTGATCACTAAACACAACAATCGGAGAAGGAGCTGAACTAATGTAAACTTCAAAATGCTGTAATGCCAATATCAAAGCCAAACATTCCTTCTTGATTCTTGAGTAATTCCTTTGGTGCTTATTTGATTTCTTAGAAAAATAGCACACTGGATGATCAACACCATTGCTATCTTCTTGAATCAATACTGATCCAACTCCAACATCACTTGCATCAACAGATAGTTTAAATGATTGACTGAAATTTGGAGCTGTAAGAACTAGTGCACTTTTAAGTATGGCTTTTAATTTGTCAAAACCCTCCTGACATTTTTCACTCCAAAGAAACTTGTTTTTCTTGCTCAATAAACTTGTCAGGGGTTCAGCAATATTAGAAAAACTGGAACAAAATTTCCGATAGTGTCCAGCCATACCCAAACATCGCATCAGTTGCTTTTTACTTGACAGGCACAGGGAATTCAGAGATAGCCTTGACCTTAGCATCTATAGGTTTAACTTGTCCATGTCCCACAATATGTCCTAGAAATGTTATACAAGCAAGGCAGAACTCACTTTTAGTTAATTTGATTGTCAAACTTGCATCAGTGAGTCTGTCAAAGAATTTCCGAATTGTCGCTAGATGTTCTTTCCAGGTGTCGTTATAGATGATCACATCATCGATATAAGCATCGCAATTATCTAGACCAGAGGTAATCATATTCATCAAACGTTGAAAGGTACTTGGCGAACCATTCATCCCGAACGGCATCACTTATATTGATAAAGTCCATCTGGAGTCACGAATGTCGAAATTTCCCTGGCCCTTTCCGTTAGTGGAATTCGCCAAAATCCTTTCAGGAGGTCAAATTTGGTGACATACTTGGCATTTCCAATTTTATCAATGCAGTCATAGATTCTTGGTAATGGAAATGAATCTGTCTTAGACACACTGTTCACCTTCCTATAATCAGTGCACATACGGAAAGTTTTATCTGGTTTAGAAACAAGTATACATGGTGAACTCCAGTCTCTTTTGCTGGGCTCTATAAAATCATTCTCCAGCAAATATTTAATTTCCTTTTTCAAGTATTCCTGTTTGAGAGGGTTCATCCTGCATGGATGTTGTTTCACAGGTTTGGAATTTACGACTTCAACGTCATGAAAAATTTAGTTTGTCCTCGAAGGAACATCTGGAAACAAGAGCTCATATTCAAATAATAACTGTTTAAGTTCCTTCCTTTATTCGTGTTGCAAATGTGAAAGCTTCTGGTCCAGATCATTCATAATTTCCGAATTCCGAATATTTGTCGCCCCAAAATCAATAGAGTCCAATTGAATTCCTTCACTTAAATCCTCAGTGAGTGGGACAGGGTACAACTAAATTAATTGCATTATTTACCTGGATATCTCTCTAATATACTGGTACTCCTATAATTTAATTACATCCCAGGAGTACTATTATTAAAATTTAACTCATTCATTTTCTTCTTTACCTTGTAAGGGCCGTAATACCTAATTTGAAGAAAATGTTGAAGAATGGGTAAGAGAGAAAGAACTCTATTACAGGACTCAAAAGTTCTCTCCGTTAAAATTTTGTGAAACCATAATTTCACTTTTGACTTGAATTGCTGAATGCCAAATTCAAGCATAATTAGCTGGAAAATTCCATACATACAAAATGTGACCCTTGACCAGATTGGCAGATTTGGAAAGGCCAAATTGAGTAAAAAATCTTTATCAAAGCTTTTATATTGTTTTCGTTTTAATATTCCTCAAAGACATTGCCTCTGGGAATCTTGTTCACACACATAATGGTTAACAAATATTAGTTGTCTGACTTGATTTTTAGGTAATGGACCAACACAATCTACCACTATTCAGCTAAATTGTTCGTCAAATGCAGGGAATAGATTGTAAATGAGCCTTAGGTATCTTCTGATTGGGGTTTCCTACCATTTCACAAGTATGACAAGATCTGCAGAATTTACAAACATCACTTTTGAGTTTTGGCCAATAAAAATGAGTCAAGATCTTCTGAGAAGTCTTATTAATCCCTAAATGACCAGCCAGAGGAGTTTCATGGGCCAGACTAAGTATTTCCTGTCTGTACGATTTTGGAACTGCAATCTGATTGTTCACTGACCACTCATCATCAGAAGGTACCTCGGGAGGTCTCCATTTTCTCATAAGAATTCCATTTTTAATAAAATAACAGACAGGTACTGCAGTGGCTTCAGTTTCACTAATGGCCCTTTGAAATAAACAGGAGATCTCAGGATCTTTTTCCTGTTCGACGACAAGTGATTGTCGTTTATCACCCTGATTAAAAAAAAAGAATGAATAGTTAAAAGAGGATCACTGACATCAATACCTTTTGATGATCCAAACAAGGAGTGAAAGTGATCTCATCAAAAGCCTGACCAATACATATGTCAGCTAAAGGAATACTTTCCTTATCAAAATCATTTTCAAGAGCTTTCTTTGTCATAGCTCTGGTAACTGCACAAGCTGGGTATAAATTAGGGAATTTTTTTTCTCAATAGAATCAACTTTCTAATCCAAACAAGGCTTGTCAGTTACAAGGGGATTAACCAAAACCTTATCTCCAGCTAGGTCGTTGCCTATTAACAAATGAATGCCCTCAACTGGTAAGTTAGGCACTATTCCGTCTGTCACAGGTCCTGAAGCAAAGTCTGATGACAAATTTACAGAATGGAGAGAAACATTAACAAAGCCTCACTCTACTCCCTGAATGAGAACACTCTCCTTCGAAGAAGACTTCTCAGAAAAAGGCAACGTACCTGATAATAAAAGACTCTGAGAAGCTCCTGTGTCCCTTAAAATTTTAATAGGGATAGGATTGACCAAATCACCCAAGAGCGATATAGAGCCCTTCGACAAGAATGGTTCATAATTCTCCATAATAAAATCAGACTGGGGTTTATTAGACCCAACAAATGTATTGCTTTTAATACATGACCGTGACCTTGACCTTTTAGAAATAAGAGCATTTGGGATAGGTCTGTCTTGATTCTGATGCTTATATTTAAATTTGAAACAATCAGAATTAATGTGTCGTTTCTTCTTGCAGTAGGTGCACGTAGGAAGAGAAAAGGATTTTGAATCAAGCTTATCAGAAAATTGATTTTTAAAGGTTGTGCCAGACTGAGTTTTAGAAGAAGTCGTATTAGGCTGAAATACATTTTATCCAGTAGACTGCTGAGTGAAAGACTTGCCTACAACAGGAACTTTATGCATTAAGAAATACTCATCAGCAGCAAGAGCAGCATTTACCAAGGTTTCGATCTTATGCTCATCAAGATAAGTCTTAATGTCACTATGGACACAGTTCTTGAACTCGTCAAGTAATACAAGTTGTTTGAGATTTTCATAATCTTGATCAACTTTCTTGGCTAAACACCATCTATCAAATAACTGCTCTTTTTCTCTTGCACATCCGACATAAGTTTGTCCAGCTTCTTTTTTATAGTGCCTGAATTTTTGCCGATACGCCTCAGGAATTAACTCATAACCCTTTAAAATGCATTCCTTAACCAAGTCATAGTCAGCACTTTGCTGTGCTGACAGGGATGGATAGATATTTCGGGCTTTGCCAAAAAGTACACACTGTAATAATTGAGTCCAATGCTCCCTTGGCCATTTCAAATTTTCAGCAACTTTTTCAAAATAAATAAAATATTTGTCTACTTCTTTTTCACTAAAAGGGGTTACTAGCCTAAAATTCTTTGTAATATCAAAACTTGAATTTTTATGTGGAGTTAGAATGTGCCTTTCACTTGCCAGCTCTATTCCTTTTAACATAATTTGATATTCTCTCTCTCTCTCTCTCAAATTGTTTATCTTTCTCTCTTTCCTGTCTCTCTCTCCTCTGTCTCAAATTGTAACTGTTTATCTATCTCTCTTTCCTGTCTCTCTCTCTCTCCTCTTTCCCAAATTGTAACTGCATTTGTTTTTCTTTTTCCTCTTTCTCAAATAACATTTGTTTATCTTCTTTCTGGAAATGCATTTGTTCTTTTTCTTTCTCCAATTGGAACTGCATTTGTTTCTTTCACTCCTCTTTCTGAAGCTTGAGCTTTCTTAACTCAAATTCCATCTTGTATTTCAATTTTAACTCCTTTACTTTCATGTCAGAGTCTGATACAGACATACTGACCGAAATCAAAACACTTTTATCCAAAACATTCTTCTCTACCAAATACTGGATCAAAATGTTTTGTATTTCGTGCTTCGTTAAAGAAGCTTTTGCTTCAGAAAGATCGTCTTTTCTGGCAAGTTCAAGCAATTCATCTTTTTTCAAACTATCCAGCTGCTCCTGAGTAGGACTTGAAAAAGGTCTCCACTTTCGATGACATTGTGAAAAAGCCTGTTGATTTCACTAAAGATTGCAAACGAAATGTGAAATAGTACTTGAGATTTAAAATATTCTGAAAACTAGGGAATTTAAATTTCAAAAAACAATTTTCTGAATTATTTTAGCCAAATTCATATATCCCAAGGACAAGAACCCCAATTTTCTTTGTTACGTGTCTAAACTTGTACAAAGTAACAAAGAAAAGAGTGAAGCCATCAAACTTTGTAAAATTTAACAAATAATTTATTTCCCTAGAAAACAAGGTAAAATTATAAAAAAAAGGACTTACGGTTTGTGAATCTAATCCAAAACTTAATCCTAGAATTTAAAACTATAAGTCCTATCACTAAAAAGTTCTAAATGAATGAAGTTAGAATCCCGATGAAGTTCCAAGATGGAAGGTGATGACGTCTTCTATAACCTCTTTTGTGTTGACGTGTCAACAGTTCCTTTTTGAATCCAAGAATAATAATCCGGCTTTAGAATTCCGAATAATTTCCAAAAAAAATGTCTTTGTTCAAGAATTCGAATGAGCACTAGATAAAGACTCCAGAGAAAATAATTATTTTAAATAAAAACTCAATTCAAACTGGCAACATCACAAAAATACCTTTCAGCTCTGAAGTTGTGAATTACGACTGAATTAAATCTATAATAACATGGGCTAATAAGCCCAACTGATACGTAGTTTAGACACTCGTGATGGGTCACGTGATCACTTAGCTACAAGTCTAGTATTACGTAGACCAGATATGACCTTGACTGAAAATCGCGTACGCGATGGACGAATTGCATTGTACTGAACGAATCTTACTATAAGATTCAATAATAAAAAAATAATAATAATAAACCTGTTTACATCATAGCTGAAAATAGCTCTGAAACCTAGGTCACAGATTGATACAATGTAAACAAAACTACTGGCTTGTTTACAGTCAAACAGAAGTGAACTGAATTTTCTTGAAAAAATGTAAAATCCAGTGAATAAAGTTATCATTACAATAACATATAATGGAAAAAATAAGAAAACAAACAAATTTAAACTAACAAACAAGTAATTAAATTACATATATATATAACAGGACAAAGTTTTATTTTATAGGGACAAAGGGAATGTTATAGGGACAAACACAACATAGACATAATAATACACATACATATACACATACACAAACAAACAATCATACCAAACGGGAAGGGTGAAACGCAAAATACATCTAATCTCACAAACCTACTATCCATCACACCAAAAAAAAAAATACTATCATCACACCAATTATACCATTCAACACCCCTTCAACACACTATTCAATGCGCCTTAGTGTTAGTATAGAATTTAAATCTCACACTAGGCAAGTCAGAAATCGAAAGATGTTTGTCACTGTAACCCTTGCCCCTATACAATTAATTTCACCTACCTACAGTAGAGCGTATTGATGTCACCAACTTTCATCTCTCTTACTTAGTAGTCCCCCGACTGAGGTCAGTCGCTTGCAACACTGGTTCGTTTTGAGGCTGCAAATATAGACTTGGGTTCTTCCATAGGAATTTCCACACGTTGTATCTATAAATCAATACGAGGATTTTTAAATAGGATCGTCACACTAGTTGAGGCTATAAATAGACACTGTTTGTTTTTGTTTTTTTAAATGGACTTTACTATAAGTTGTGACTATAAATAGATGCTAGCGATTTCCATTTCTGACTTGCCTATTGTGAGATTTCTCATTGTCCCCAAAGTGCCATCGAAAAGATTTACCCCTTGCCATGTTTTGTTAGTTTGTGTATGTGTGTAAAACCTATAAACCCCTTGACCCCTATATAGACCATATATATTTTCATTTGACCCTATTATTTATACCGTCCCTATACATTTTGTCCCTGTAATTTTGACCCCATAGTTTAAACCCTTTCTTCCTTATATAACTCATATGATCCTATATCGTCCACCTTAACTACTAACAGATCCAAGCCCACTGAAAAGATCTAGACCTGCGTGTGTGTGATTTAGATTTTTAACGTAGCATTAACAATTTTTCAGTCGTATCGCTACGATGTCTGCAGTGTGACAGTTTATAGTGATGTCTTGCACTGGGTCGTCATGCCGCAGACATGTGGCATGATGTCCCACCTAGTCACATTTTCCTGACACCAGGCCGACCAGTCCTAACACTAACCTCTTAATGCTGAGCGCCAAGCTAGGCAGCTGTTAGTACCATTTTTAAAAGTCTTTGGTATGACTCGACCGGGGTTTGAACCCGTGGCCTCCCGCATCCGAGGCAGACGCTCTAACCATTGGGAAACCGGAGTGGTTCAATCTAGTTCTGCAGGGCACGCGTCAAAGTCTTATGATAAATGAAGAAAACCTCGAAGGTATCGTTGAAATACCCCTTAAGACGAAATTAGTCATTATTAACATATATAGTCGTGTGCTGTGGTATATTTTCCTATTGAAGCAGGGACATTAAATTGACCTGGATGGAAACATAAGATTTCATTTAATAACGCCCATCTTGCCTACAGTAGTAGCGGAACTTGCCGGTATTAAGTCACTTTTTCTGTCAAGATTAGAATCTAGGGAATACCACACCTGGTGCTTGATAAGGTCGAAGAAGACTCAAATTTTGTACATGTCAATATATATGCTTCGAGATTATTTTAAATTAATCAAGTTCTGGTTTTTATTGTTGTCAGTTTGACTGTCATTGGTCAAATATCCCAACAGAACACTTGTTTCATCGTTTCAAAGATACACGTATACATCATCAGCATCATTCTAAGATACACCAATATTTTGCAGTTACATCAGCATACAGAGGACGGAACGGCGGGCAGACACGTCATATTAAGTAATCCCTGTACTCTTTGTGCCTGTTTATTTGAAAGGGAAATTCCATGATGTTGAATTATTTCAGTTATTTAAACTTTGTCTGGAAATTATATAAGTGTGAATGGATAACTGGGTTATAATCACCCCCTACACCGGAACTGTATCCATTTTCTCCCCTCTTGGTGTGCATTATGGGTGTTTGAATTCGATATGGCATGGATTGGGGAGAAGTACTCACTATACAAGTGTTAATGTGAATAGGAGTTAAAGTTCTCTCTAAAACGAGGTTATAATTCACAACAAAACTGTGTATAGAGATTTCTTTTTGTTTGACGCAGGGTAAGAATTAATTGTAAATTTAAGTCAGTTACGAAAGACATGCTATAAAAGGAGAAACGAAGTGAGTCCAGCTTGTGCTGACAGCATCAATATTCCTATTAATATTCCTCGGAGTTTTTCTCGGCTCAATTCTCACCTTACCGTCACAGGGTGTGCGATGTCAAACTATTGGTCTGCAGTGGAGTTTGTCCCTGATATTGAACAGCAGCTAAATATTTATTTTTGTGCCCTTGGTTTCATTTGTTTTTTAGACAGAGTATGCATCCGTCTACATGGTAGATGTCCAACCTTCCTGCTGATTGTTCAAATGGGTTTGCGATGGATAAAATAAACATTTATTAATTTATAGAATACCATTTCGCAAACTTAGCAATAAAGACATTAATCTAAAATTGATTCAGTTATAGGATACAAATGATTCTAATATCAAAAGCCAATGATTCATACCAAAATGGAATATGGTGTGAATTGAAAGGAACTGACTAATTATGACGTTGTATTGTCTCGTACGCCATAAAGATACCCCTTTTATAAATGCCATCCAAGATCCGTCACTTGTGTAATTTTGTGAGTGTGGCCAATTATAAAGTATGAATGTGAACGTTAGTTTTACAGGGAAGGCTAATTATGTAAAAGGAAAACTCATGTGTGTTATTGCAATCCACTGGGTAGACTGATGTACTACAAATGTCCACTCTGAGGTCAAAATATGAAATGTTTGTAATCACATATTATAGGGTATGTTCTAATCATAACAGGTGCCCTTTTTTGTGTATCTCTTTATCAATGAATGCAATTCAAATATTACAATAAATATTCTGACCATTTCACATCACCCTTCTTGTCTGTCACCTTATCAATTA
The DNA here is from genome assembly GCA_016617855.1 of Megalonaias nervosa. Taxonomy (NCBI): domain Eukaryota; kingdom Metazoa; phylum Mollusca; class Bivalvia; order Unionida; family Unionidae; genus Megalonaias; species Megalonaias nervosa. Next base: position 23,867 of record JAECUM010036502.1, on the reverse strand, counting down.
TTGTAATGCATATATAAAAGGTTATGTCCTGACCATTACGGTCTCTACTTGTCTGTCTTCTTATCAATTATTGTAATGCATATATTAAAGGGTATGTCCTGACCATTACGGTCTCTACTTGTCTGTCTTCTTATCAATTATTGTAATGCATATATTAAAGGGTATGTCCTGACCATTACGGTCTCTACTTGTCTGTCCTCTTAGTACACATTAGCTTAGTGCTTAATAATGTTGGTTGCCCATGTGACTTTCTTAATTTTAAATAGTATGAGACTATTCCAAAGGTTTGATAGTGTGTGTGTGTGTGTGTGAGAGAGAGAGAGAGAGAGAGAGAGAGAGAGAGAATATTTGAAGAATACTGCAACGAATTAGCAAAATATGTTATTATCATTTATATCGCACTTACAATACAGTCACGAATATTCCTGAATTATTCTCTCTCTCTCTCTCTCTCTCTCTCTCTCTCTCTCTCTCAGTAAGCTTTGTTGATAGAGCGTCTGACTAGTAATCCAAGGGTTGCAAGGGCGCCCGTCGAATTTTTTTTTTTTTTTTTCCGGAGCGGCGGAGTTGCACCCGTGCAGGACTATGTGTTCGATAACTACCAAGGCTATCCCCATTAAGTTTTTTCGGTGTGTCCTTAGGAAAGGCACTGAGATTTCATTTCTCAAGGGTATTGCAAAGCATGAATGTGTGATCCATGTTCCATGTGTTTATTTTTTATCACATAAAGGACAGGTAATACATCACGTATTAGTATCTAAGAGGGAGAGAGGAGGGGATGTTAGTAGTAATCGAGCCATACAGGCTTAAGTATCTTTGAACATTATCTCGCAGGAAACAGACTGCATCGTCCGTTAACAACTCCCGTTTGGGGGGAGAGAGAGAGAGAGAGAGAGAGAGAGAGAGAGAGAGAGAGAGAGAGAGAGAATTGCAAATATACACCAAACAGAACGGAAAGTACTATCCATGGATCCTGCAGGAGAATGCTTGATGATACTAGGCAGAATTGTTATTTAATACAAATAATATTATCATTCAAGTTAGAGAATTTTTAATTCTTACGAATTAAAAATTCTCTAACCTGTATGATATTGTATTTGTACTAGTATTATATATTAATTCTGCCTAGTATTGTCACCGCGAGTTCATCTTTGAAGGTTTTGGAACCAGTGCAAAGTTCAGTACTGAAAAGCAAATGTAGAGACTATATAGGAAAAATAACTGTGATTTGAGTCCGGGTTGGGAATGGGGTTCGACCGCACTGAGAGATGAATCAGAATGACTTTCGAGGGCGAACGTCAAGCTAAAGTGTGTGTGCGGCGGGGGGAGTGGATTATAGTGGTATAGGTATATGAGGCAACTTGCTAACCAGCCTAGTGGGTCCAGATCCTTTAGTGTTACTGTGAGACATTCGATCCGTGTCCGATTCTCGACCGCGACACTTTGCATGTGGTTCCCTTGCTCTTACAAAGCTATATATCGTTAACTCGAGATCCTTTTTAAACAAGCCGTTGCAGTCTCTATAACGAATGTGCCATTAAACGATAAAGGCAGCTTAATAAAAACTGCACCAGTAGATATTAAGATGCACACTAAATGTATTTTATCCAGGTTTATAGAACTGGGGCGCCAATGGGGTTAGGAGACCAAATCGGATTCAAATTTAGTCCATATGTGTCTCAGATCAGCACCTGAATGGATGTTGCTCATTTAATTCGTAAATATATAAATGTGAATGGTCGACGATTTACTTGGTTTCAGTGTTTTCTGCTGTTTATTACACACCTTTGATAGCGGCACCTAAACACAACTACATTATTCTGACCTTCCCCAACTCGCACCTTTGGCTAAATTCCAAATATTTTATTTTTAACTGTACATTTTGACAAACAAGGAAGTTTAGAAAGTTTATAACAGCCTATGCCAATCTTTATTAGCAGGGCAACAGTCACTCACTTAGATCGGCAAGATGAAGATTTTTCTCAAAATATTTCATCTCTTTAATTTCTGTACAATATCTAATCAAAGCATTTCTATGAATATTTATTATCGTTATATACATATTATAATGTAAATAATATACATGTTTTGACTGATATTGCACATGTTGGAGTTTGCATGTTGATATGAACCTTGACATGATTTACCTCTGGGCTATGAACACTATTCTTCGTTATCGTGACCTTCGTTTGAACAGGTCAGAAAACTTAAAGCGCGTGAAATATTGTTTAGATTTTACACGTTATCCTTCCCAGTCAAGCTGAGGATAGTCGAGGAAAAGGAGAAAGAGAAGAGAAAAAAGAAGAACTCAGTTTTTAAAAAGGGGAAAAAGTGAAAATATGCAAAAGATAGAGATAAATTTTTGTACCTTGTAAGGGTGCAAATTTCTGTCGATCTATTAAGAGCACATTAATTTGGGCAGGTGAACGATTAATTAGATTTACCGGGACAGAAGCGCGTTAGAATCGCTGTACTGCCCGGATGATTAATGTCTGTGTCATGAGGGAAGTGGTTTTTAACTTAGCCTGCGATTATTCAGCCATCAGACAGACTAGAAGGGAAGGGTTAATGTTCGATCTTTGTATCAGAAATGTTTGAAATGAAATTTTCCAGTCATTTGGACAAGGGGACCTCAATTTTTCGCGCCTAGTGATAAAAGGCGGGAGATTTGTTTAGTCCGATTGGTTACGCTAAATAAGGGGCGTGGTTCCCATACGAAAATTCCTGTTTTTAAACATGTCCCATCGCCACATTAAATCAATCCACGTAATTCTGCAAGAGAAAACAACGTAAGAGACTCCGAGCGAATTTGGAAGAGATTTTCTCGTAAAACAATTGTCCAATGGACCGAATGTCTGGAAAGTCGTAGGACACATTTCTGGGTAGAAGCGTGCAAAGCTTGAAAGCACAAGATATTTGCATCAATCTCCTATAAACCGTTGATACCAATATAACGATTTGCTAAGATTTATTTGCTTATATCTGCATGAATTTATTCGTTTCAATCCGTAGACTTATTTTCTTGTCAATCTCATGTAAACCGTTGATACCAATATAACGACTTATTAAGATTTATTTGCTTATATTTGCATGAATTTATTTGTTTAAAATTCGTAGACTAGCAGTAGTAGTAGAGGAAAAGGCTGGTTCTGGCTCTCAGACCTCTCCCCACCCTCTAAACAAATATAAATTACCACCTCGGAGACCCAAAAAACCCTGTCCCAAAACGATTTTCATTTATAGCAAGTGCTGGTTCTAGCTCAGATACAATCTAAAACTTTTACCCACCCTCCAAATAAATATAAATTACCATCTTGGAGACCCTCCAAAACAATATAAATTACATCTGTGAGCCCCACCAGCCTCCCAGACGACTAACCTCTACCGTGTGGACTTAAATAAATCTGCCGGATTTTGTTTGTAACAGATGTTGCCTCATATACATTACAGACAGGCAGTCTGGAAATCAATAAATACTCTGCATCAGCCAAGCCTTACATGAAATCGATAAAGCACATCTGTTTCAGTACGGCCTTATACACAAACATATATTTCTTATTCTAAGGTTTTGAAATTCTAAATGCGGATTCTGGACCAGAGACCCCATCCCCCACCCAGATGATTTGTCGGAGATAGAATATCCTAGTTTAGAAACCTTTTTTGCTAGAAATCTCATATTAAACAATGAAATATTATATAATATGGGTTATTATCCATCATCAATAACACATGTTGGAATTGATCTAACATACAGATTATGTAAGAGATTTGATTCAATAAAATCAGCATCAAGTTATACTGGCATAAATCCTAAAATAATAAGCGATTGCATTAAAAAAGTTGGATATCATATGGGTCAGTATGGTTGTTTGCAACTGAAAATGACGAACGAATAAAAGGTTGGTCAGATGATTTATTGACAATATAGTTGATAATGATATTTCTAAAGCTAACAGTGTATGTAAATGAGGATTTTTCTATCTCAAAAACCCTCACCCCTCTAAAATAAAATAAATATTTTCACTTACCTGTTCGCATATAATCCGCTTGGGGACTCAATCACATGGAATTTCCAGAATGTCTCATAGTCATGTGATTTTTTTAGAAAACGCCCACATGGAATTTCCAGAATGACTCATAATCATGTGATTTTCCAGAAAACGCCCACATGGAATTTCCAGAATGACTCATAATCATGTGATTTTTAGAAAACGTCCACGTGGAATTTCCAGAATAGCAGTATAAAAGGCAGCCGTAATTTTCTTAGTGGTCACTTTCAAGAGGACATCTTCACCGAGCGAGAAGGTAAGTGAAAAATTTTCATACCCTATCATTATCATACTTTTTATGATAATCTTTTTCATACCTGCTAACTCTCATTGGTAGGATATCTGTTAACATACTGTCGATAGTACGGAACTCGTGTATTAAATCATCCATATCATATTTTATACCCCGTAGGTAAGATTGTATCTGATCAAGTAATTTTTTATAGGTGATACTAACTGTTTTGCAGGCATTTTTGGGGGGTTACAAGCCGAGGTTCAATCTTTTTACACGTTGTTGCAAGAGAAACACCAACGCCTGATATTATTAACAAAAATGGATTTAATGATGCTCCACTTGAATTTATACCAGAGCCGGTCAATAACAACGGTAGATATGATATTATCCGAAGTATTTTGTTATAATATTTATAACATTTTTTCACGCACCAAAGTTTTTTATGATAATATTTGTAATATTGCAATAACGCGTCAACATCTTGGTTTGGAATTTCTTTTGAAATGTGATTGAAATCAAATATATATTTTTTCATTATATAATATTAGTTTACAATAGTGCTGGTTCCTGGTTTGATTCATTATATCTAATGACGTTAAGTAATTAATTAAGAAGTTTCAGCTATAAATTCCAGACATCACCAGTAATGTCTCGGGGGCATTTCCGTTGATGTCAACGTAAATGTTTCTTTGATGTTCTTATTTAGCATCACCAGTAAAGGATATAATGTACATAAGTGATGATGAAGTGGTAGCATTAATTTCCAAACCATACATGGACAGCCTGTATAACCCAGCTGCTTCTGCGGTATGTTCAAGAGTATTATTTTGTGGTGTCCATGTTGATGATCCTGATGCTACCGTGTACACGATATTTTTAATTTGTCCGTGTGGAATTTTAATCAGATTAGTTTTTTTTTTTTAACAATATTAGGTATTCCACTGACAATATCGTTTAGTTTTGTGTTAATGTCAGCGAGTTTTATGTCAACGGTTGGTTGTTCCCCAAAAAATTCTTTAAAGGGTTTGTTTATGTTTCTACGAAAATTTAGAAACGTTTGTACGTGATTAGAAAAATTAGTATTGAGTGTAGTCATTTCATCATTGATTGTTTTTAACGAAGTTGTTATTGGAATTTCCTTATCATCGACGTATTTCTTCGTTGCAGCATCAAAATCATATTCCGGTGTTCTGAGATTATTAATACCATTATTATTCACGTTGAGAAATGCACGCATTATACCGCCGTTGACTAATACGTACTTAGATTCTTGATCGTCGACGTATTTTTTTGTTGCAGCGTCATTATCTGCGGTTGGGTTTCCAAGGTCTATAATTTTATTTTTATTCATGATAATGTAACCCGTGAATGAATCACCAGCTTTTTTAACATAATCGTTAACTGACTTACCGGAATCTTGTATCATACCTTGGTCAGTAAAAGTAACGATATTATTAACAACCGAGGTAGGAATTCGTACAAGTACATCTGACAGTTGTATATTACTTGTCTTTAATCGTCCTTGTTTATCCTGGAAAACAACAACTTCATTTTGATCTACACCTGTGATATTTAATAAATTATCGATTTCATTTCTGAGCCGATCAAGAGTTGCATATTTAGATAAGTCACCTTGCTGAGCTTCAGTCGACGAATCTATTAATAATGTTCCAAATTTTGTATAATAGCTCATTATTTATTTATTATTATACAATTTTATATAACAACGATGGCAAAATCGTCGATATTAAACTTTGATACAGAGCGGTTGGTGAAACATAAACATAACAATGAACTTCCAGATTGTTATTATCTTATTGTTGGGCGAACTGGGTCGGGAAAAACAAATTTGCTAATGAACTTGATTCTCGGTGATAATTTTAACTACGATCGAGTTTATATTTACACAATTAATCCACAGCAAGATAAGTACGAGCTCCTAAGCAAATATAATGACAAACTTCGTGATGATCTTGAGGCTGGTGAAGATTTCTTTATAATCATACAACCAGAAGATCTTGTTCCAGTTAATCAACTTAACTCGGATGAACATTAGATAGTAGTTTTTGACGATATTCTGCTAAATAATACGGAGATGAATAAAATAAGATCGTATTTTTATATGTCGCGTAATAAGAAATGTAATTCTGTTTATTTAGCGCAAGGTTTTTATAATGTTGACAGATTTATTCGGCGAAATACTGGTTGTTTTATATTATTTCCGGGACTGGACAATGTTGACATTAGAAATATCGCGAACGAGCAATGTGGTGATGTAACAAAAGATAAATTTATCGAATTATATCATAAAGCTATAAAGGATAAGTATAATTTTTTCTTATTTGATAAACTTACAAATGATCCAACTAAAATGTTTCGCTGTTGTATTGACAGTTATCTGCAGTAAGGTGTTTTCCACTTCTTAAAATTTTATAAAATTTATATATAATAATTATGGACAAACGAGTAAAATATAGAAAACATATAGAAGATCTAAAAAAAACTTGCTCAGTCTCAAGCAGCATTTAAGCAAAAAGTGCAGCAAGCACGACGTGGACAAGTAACTGCTGCAGAACAGTTACTGAAGCACTACTTGGAAAACAACCTGAAACTAAACCACTGTCAGAAGAAGAACTTAAGCAACTACAGGAAAAAGGTTTGGTTGGAATTGTTAAAGAACAACAAGAAGCGGCTGCTGCAAAAATTATTGCTAGATCAGACGAGGAAAAAAGAATGTTGGCTGAGGCACTTGTACGGAATATTGCTGATCCTGCCGCTAGACAAATTGAACTAAACCAGCTGATCAATAATCCAATTTTATTTGAACGAAGATTAGCAGAATTAACTTCACATGAAATTAGGACTATATTAAGAAAATTATCAGAAAAATTAGAGGATATTGAAAAAGAGCAAGAAAGAGTCGGCGAGTTAACAGTAAAGTTTATGGAAGTTGGTGAAAAAATAAATTTTTTTAGAAAAAAAGCAAATGATAAAATAACAGAGGAGGAATATAATAATTTTTTAAAAAATAATGATATAAACGATATTGATAATATAAGAAATTGGTCAAAAGAAAGATACAATAAATTTATTAGTGATTTAAAAAATATGATTACAGATAGTAATGATACTGACGTTAAATTAAGAACAACTAAAAAAGAAGAAGATATAATTCTACTCTTTGTTATAATTAGGAAAGGTGTTATCGCTTATGTCTTTCACATAACAGCGGAAGATTATAGAGAAAAAGAATATGGTAGAGGGTGAAAATTTCACAGGAAATTTAAATCAGTCGATGAAAGTCGCGTTAAAAAATATAGAGAAGCTGTAAGAGTAAAAACTGGAACTGGTGTAAAAATATATACATCAGCTGCTGAAATGATAGGCAGATTAATGCTATTAATCTCATCAAAAGAAGCTGGGAATGTTAGCGCTGAAATTGACAATGAAATTATTGATATACTTGATCATCTAAGATCGGAAAATTTATTAACATCTGACGAGTACGAAACTTTACATAGCGATTTAATTTTGTAAAAATATAATAAATAACAATGTCAACAACATTATTACTGGACTCTAGTACAGCCGCAAAAGATAGCGCAAATTTTTCAGTAAATTATATTCCGCCGATACAACTTGATACTGAAAAACAGTATGAAATTGGACTAATTTCATGTACATGTTGGAATTCCATGGCTAACGTAAAAACTGGTGTCAACGACGAATTTACATTTATTTCAATAAGAGACACGCAATGGAAAACATTTAAAATTCCACAAGGAGCTTATAATGTCACTGATCTAAATAAGACAATACAAGAACTTATAACAAAGGCTGGCGGCGTCGCCGATGATTTTGAGCTGAAACCGAATTATAACACGTTACGAGCTAGGATAACATTAAAAAATAATATGTTAGTCGATTTTTCATCAGCATCAAGTATTGCATCGCTGATCGGATTTACTCATAATAAGTATGGACCTTATGCGCCAGTAGAAACTTTAACATTTGACGGTGAACTGCCGGTAAATATAACTGACGTAAACACAATATTAGTAAATTGCTCTATTGCTTCCGGATCTTACTCAGCCCAGGGCAGTAAAGGGCAAACAATATATAGTTTCTCGCCAGATGTTCCACCAGGTTCTCTCATGCAAATTAGTCCACGGCAAGTTATTTATTATCCGTTAAATGTTGAAAATCAAATAACAACAATAAATATGCAGTTGACAGATCAATCTGGATGACAGTTGGATCTGAACAACGAGGTTGTTACATATTATTTACACTTGCGCGCGATCACTTCGTGATTGACAATAAAAATTATACAACCTCAGATATAATGAAGCAGAGAAAAAAAATTTACCGAAGAAAAATAATTGGAGGATTTTTGGGAAATATATTTACTAAAGTTATTGAAAATATTCCGGGAATCGCTCGTAAAGTTGCACCAATTGCACTTGACGCAAGTAAAGCATTTGCAACTGGAGCTGCATCTGCTGCTGGATCTGCGGTGGGACAAAAAATAGCTGATAAAATTAAAGGCGCACCGTCAACATTTGAGATAAAACAAGTTATATCAGAAATCGCTCCAACAAAAGAAACTCAACGCGCTATGATAACAACAACGAAAAAACTTTTATCACCAAAGGGCGAGCAGATTATACAAAAATTAATATCTAAAGTAACAGCGCCGCAATGAAATTTTATATAATCTAATAAATAAAAAATGTCTGTTAAAAATTATCTCGACTTAGCAGAAACTTATGACACTGATGACACTGTAACAGAATTTGAGTATGTTGAGTATCTCGACGAAAATTCTAATGAACCAAATAAAGCTGGTATTAGAACATTTAATACTCGAGACGAAGATGTATTTCTACTGCCACATAAGGCAATGTTAGAAGTTCGCGGTCAGATTATGACAGTAGCCAAATCCGCCTGTTGCAATTGCAGCTGGAACAGAAGTAGCACTTATAAATAATGGCTGGTGCTTATTCAAAAGTGCTAGATATCAACTAGCTAATCAAACTGTAGAAGATATTTCAAGTCACTTACAAGTTGCAAGTACAGTTTTAAATATTATTTCGTTTTCCGACGATTACTCCAGATCAACTGCAACGAACATGATGTGGTTTTAAGATACTGGACGTGGTTTAGCTGAATCAACCAAACTTTTCTCGAAAGGTGTTTTATTACACGGAGCTGACCCTGCTGCAGATCTTGTAATTGTAAGAACTTTTCTTATTGTTAATGCGGCTGCACTAGGTATAGCCGCACCAGCCGCAGACGCTAATGTAGACGTTGTAAGAGTCTCGCTTACTGTTGCTTGTAATAATTTGGGTATAACCCCACCAGCTGCAGCTGCGACCGCTGTCGTAATGTTAGATTTAATCAACAACACAATTGGCGTAAGAAATATACGTTACAATGAAGGTTTTGCTAGAAGAAAAGAACTTGCAGAAGGATCACGTCAAATTACAATGATGCTGCCTCTAAGTACAGTATTTGGCTTTTGTCGCGATTACAATAAAATATTTCGTGGAGTTAAACATACACTTATTTTAGATCGGGCAGAACAAAACGACTGCCTGTTTAGGTCAGGCGGAGCTGATGTACAATTTATCATAAACAAACTTGCGCTTTGGATGCAACGAATAACTCCGTCAATCGATAAAATGTCAGATTTAAACAGTATACTCGATAAACATACAAACAAAATTTATTTTCAGCAACATAAAATATATCAAACAGCAGTTCCAAATACTACCAACTACACATGGCGAGTTACAACAACATCAAGCGAACAACTGCCGAGACAATTGTTTGTCGTATTTCAACAGCAAGCGCGACGTGGTAACCAACAACAAAATAATGCGATATTTGATAACGCTGATGTTAGACGAATATATGCTAGACTAAATTCGAAGCAATATCCGGAACGAGCGATAGAATGCAATTTTGCAGATGACGCTAATAAAAATATTACTCGACCTTACATGTATCTGCTCGACGCAATGCAAAAGTATCAGGATGTTGAAGATGGATCTCAGATATCAGTAGAGGAATTTCGTACACTTTATCCAATATTTTATTTTGATGTTAGTAAACATAGCGAGCGAGCAGTTGATTCGACAGCTGATATTGAAATTACCTGGACACTTGGAGCAGTTCCTATGGCACAGTTGTATGTGTACGCACTAGTGATCAGCGACAGATTTATTACGATTGATTCTGTTGGAGGTAAAATGACAGTACAAGTTTGAACAAACTTAGAGTTTAATCTGCAATCGTTATATAAGATGACAAAATATATTATAAAAGAAATATATTTCACTGATGGTCAAGTTAAAAAATTAGCAGCTGCTGTTGCAAAGCAGAGACAGGTGTCATTAAAAATCAACCCTAACATGTCCAAGGGTATTTTAACAAAATTAATGTTGACAAAAAAAACAAGTAAACAGGTATTATCGTAAAAAACCTTTTGTTTTAAATTTAAGTGCCACACAAATAACAGCGATGTCAAAACAAGGTGGTTTCTTTGGTCCGGCACTATCAGTGATGGCCAGCACGTTATTACCTAAAATTTTACCGGTGTTAGGTACATTAGGAATAGCAGCAGCGTCTGGCGCAATATCTGGCGCAACGGAAAAAGCAGTTGAAGGTCGTGGAATTGTTGGCAGTGGTATAAAGAAAATAGTCTAAAGATAAATTTTATGTGACTGATAAATATAATGCCACAACGAAGAAAAACAGCAACGAAAAAAAAGAAAACAACGAAACGCCGGCAGACGAAACAAGGAAGATTTCTTCCAATAGCTCTACTTTTAGCGGGACTAGAAGTCTACTGCCAAATCTGCTAGGAATAGGAGGATGAGGACTAACATTGCCGGGAACACGGCCTCCCCGCTAAGTAACTTTGATATACTTCATAAGTTAGGATCGGTTCCCAGATTTCACGGAGTTTATTACAAAGATGAACTCAACACCGAAGGTGTTGCATCAGGTGATTCGTGTGTGAAAAATATACAAGATTTCAATGACGGCTCTGGTACACATTGGGTAGCAGTTTATAATAACAATTACTTTGACTCGTTTGGACTTCCTCCGAGCGATGCAATAAAAAAATATATAAAACAAAAATATAAAATAATATATTATTCGTCCAATCAACTTCAACCTGTTGGAACTTCTGCTTGCGGATATTATTGTATAATGTTTATTAAACAAATGTCTCAATCACCTGACAATGTCAGGAAATTTAATTTTTTAAAGTTTATTTTACAGTTTGACAAGCAACCTTCTCGCGCTAATGATGAGATTGCAATAAATTTTTGTAAAGCTATCTAAAGCTTGCAGTTAATTTTATCTAAACTTGTGTATATAATGTCAACATATTGTCTCAAAAGTAAAACTAAAACAGAAAATATTAATGAAACAACAGAAAAAACAAAAAAACAACAGGACGATGCTGAAAAGTATTTGTGCAATCTGCGGAAAAAGGAAAAGTATGTTTTTAAAGAAGTCGTCGGGAGCTGGTTGCTCTGACATTGTCAGAGACGTTATTTTAGTAGATGACTGAAAACAAATATTGCAAAAGTTATTTAAATAGAATGATATGCAACTGCGATTCTGACAATGACTTATGTCTTGAGCAAAATAAAATTGTCACATACTGTCAACGTTGTAACAGCAGAGAAATAATTGGAACAGGTATAGATGTACATAAATTGATTGGCAAATTACTAAAACCAAAAGGCGGCTGGACATTACCAGGTCATAAATACACTAGACCTTATAATCCCCTTGATAAACAACTAGATGAAAATGATAATCCGCTGCCAGGAGAAGAACCTTACAATCAAGTTGATGCAATAGCAATGCGCCATGATATCAGTTATCGTGATATCGAACGTCCTGATAACGCTCGTGCAGAAAACTCAAAATCGGACTGTGATAAAGTAATGTTAGACGAACTTCGTGATATGGAGCCGACAAATATGCGAGAACGTTATGACAGAAGGCTGGTACAGGGTTTTATTGAAGCAAAATATAAATTAGGACTCGGAATGGAATTGTATGATGATCTAGCAGCTGAACTACACAAACCTAAAACAAAAAGTTTACGCGACGTAAAGTTGTCGCAAATGCCGTTGCTGATATCTGGGCGATAGATTTAGTAGATGTGTCAAATCTAGCTCAGTTTAATGATAATAAGAAATACTTGTTTAACGTTGTAGATGTTTTTAGTAAATATGCTTTTAGTGTTTCAGTTTCGGATAAAGCAGGAACGTCAATGACTGATGCGTTAAAACAGATTATCGTTAGTACAGAAAGAAAACCAAATAAAATCTGGACCGATCACGGAGCAGAATTTTTCAATAAAAAGTTTGAGCAGTTTTTGGAACAAAATAATATCAAAAAGTATGTTACAGGAAACGAAGGTAAAAACGTTGTCGTCGAGCGATTTAATCGCACGCTAAACGAAAAAATACACAAATATTTGACAGCTAAAAATACCAATAAATATATTGATGATCTTCTGCAGATAGTTGACGAATATAATAACACGAAACATCGAACCACTAAACTGTCGCCAAACGACGCAATTAAAAATCCGATTCTTGCAAATGAAAAAATGTACCGTAGACATAAATTTAAAGTCGGTGATAAAGTTAGAATTTCTCTGACGAGAAAAGTATTTGAAAAAGGATTTACTCCAAACTGGAGCGAAGAAGTATTTGTTGTTGATAAAGTACTTTTAACAATACCTGTAACAAACGCGTTAAAAGATTTGTTAGGTGAGCCGATCATAGGTAATTTTTATGAACAAGAACTACAGAAAACTGAACAAGATGTTTTCGTTATTGAAAAAGTTATCCGAAAACGCGGTGACAAAAGTTTAGTTAAGTGGCATGGGTATAGCGATAAATTTAATAGTTGGATCCCAACTAAGTCGATGCAAAATTATTTATAATGTTATTGTAAATTTGTTCGTATTTCACAAGTACAGATTTACATTTGATAGTTTTACATAACGTAACTAAATATAATTTTCTTTCATTATCAACTGGCATCAAATTGAATATCTTACAAAAATAAAATCGTATTTTATGCTCCTTTGCTGGCCAGTTATCTTCAGATTTAAAAACGGTTTGATAAGCTGCCAACATATTTGTTGCTCGGTAACAGTAAAATTAAATGTTATTATTTTTTTAGCAATGTGATACTTAACCTTATATCGTCCAGTTGTTGGTCTGCTGTAATTTTTTCTGTCAGCGACAGTAACTACTTCATCACCGTCAGATTTGTTGTTGTACAAAATATTATCTTCGCTATAACTAGAAAATTTGTCTATATCGGTAGAGATTAAATTGTTGTTAGTGACTGTAAAATCTCCTGCGATTGTATCTTCCGAATATATTTCATCAAGTCCTTTCATAAAGTTCATATCATAATATATTTTTATCTAATTTATAATAATAATGACCAGCGAAACGAAATCTCCCGATGTAAAATATCATCAAAAGGTTAATATATCAAATTACAAGGAATTGGCTGAGGCAGTTCGAAAATGTCTGTCGGGTTATAGTGTATATTCTGTTGACGTTATTGTGATGCCTGGCGAAAATGATAGAGCATTACTAACAGCAGCAGAAAAAAATAAACTTAATGATAGTGCTTTTATAACATTAAAATTTGATCGCGATGATATTTTGATGTTTGCTCATAGCTGTCTTACTAAGACAGAATTACGAAATATAATTAATCATCATATTTGAAACTAAATCTATCAAATGTGGATGTTGACGTTGCTGTTTTAGTTTTGCCGTCGGCAACGTCTGTTACTCTCTGTGGATGAATTTTAAGATGCTTTGCGGCAGATGATATTGATTTAAATTTCATTTCTTCTCTAGTCTCAATATTGACTGAAATAACTGATCTTTTAGGGTTCTTGAAATTATTACCACCACCAATTCCTCTTTTGGTGTTTTCTTTTGGTGTAACTAAATCTAAATTTTCAATGCGATTTAATGCTGTTGATGTGGTCGATAACTATATTATTTGAAATAGCACCATTAAACGTTTCATAAACAAAGCGATGAGATTGATAATGAACTTTATCTGTTTTAATTCCACGTATCGTCACCTTCAAATATCCACTATTTTGCAAATTACCTAATACTTTGCTTGTTTTTCTATTTCTAATAATACCGCGATCGTTAGCCTCATATAAATCAAATACCGGATGAGGTTGATACTCATCTTGTAAAGCTAAATTTTCAATATTATCATCACTAATCGAGAGATTTACTCTATATACTCGTTGTCCTTCTGGAATATCATCGCAGAACAAAGTATAAATAAAATCCTTTCTAAACATTTCAGTCATATCTGTGTCATCACCTTTCACTGAAATTATCATTCCAGCTGGTGTTGGTCTGCCAATAGATTTTTCAGATTTTATGTTAATAACCGAACCCAATGCATTTCCAGCATATAAGTTATACCTCGGATGAACATGATATGATTCTTGCTCTTCCGTTGTCAGTCTCATATATCTCAGAATTTCTGTCATTATACTATAAGGATTTTATATCTCTAATTGATTTTTCAACTGGCGTGCGGTGAGTTATCGATCAAACAATCAATTAGAGATATAAAAATACTATATATAAACAATGCTTAAATTACGTGATATAGCCAAAAAGAGCCTTATGGTAGAACCTGAAAAAATAGCGACTGCCTTTACAGGATTTGACAACAGTTATCGGTTTGATAAACAAATCGTACTGGTAAATTTCACTGCAACAAATCTCTATCATTTGCTAGAGCCAACTGTAAAATGTGAACTTGAAAAACATAAGGGTCTAAGAATATTAGTGCAATATCATGTTATGTTTTCAAAGCTACTTGTGACTAGCTAGGAAATCGCATACCGTTACATTAATGCAAAATCAAGGCGTGTTCTGCTTGGGACTGATCTTTTGTCACTAGCTGATGAAATACACCAGGAAATTTGGAAAAAGATAGAAGAATTTACCGAATTGGGTTCTGGTTGGAAGTTTGAAATTATTACGGAAATTTTATTTCACACAATAAAATATAACGTATTACGCGGTAGTTCGTATATTGACCTACCAAAAAAATAAAAAATAAAAAATGCTGTATAAACGTAAAGAACGTCGATAACAGATGTTTTCAGTGGGCTATTCTTTCTGCGCTATTTCCAGCAGAAAAAAATGCTGATCGTGTTGACAAGTATATTAGTCACGTATCAAAATTAAATTTTAATGGTATTGACTTTCCAGTTGCAGAAAATCAAATACCAAAGTTTGAAAAGCAAAATAATGTTTCAGTAAATGTTTTCGGACTAGATGAAAAAGAAAACGTCTATCCGAGATATATTTCAGAAAAAGCTTCACAATCGACAACAAACTTGCTGTTTTATAAAAATCATTACGTTTGGATCAAAAACTTTAATGGACTAGTTGGCAGACAGTATAATAAACGAAATAAAAAAAAAAACGTTCTTTTGTTATCGCTGTTTACACGGTTGTGAAAACAATGAAACATTACAAAAGCATTTGCAGTACTGTAGTGACGTACAACGAATAATAATGCCGTCCAAAGAAAATAGTTTATTACAGTTTGTCAATCACAATCACAAACTAAAAATTCCTTTCGTTATATACACCGATTTCGAATGCTTACTTCAGCCTGTACATGGCATAGAAAATAATCCTAACCAATCGAGTACAAGAAAAACTCAAAACCATGTTCCATTTGGGGTAGCGTATAACATAGTTTGTTGTGCTGATTCGAGATTATCTAAACCAATCAAATTATATCGTGGTAGAAATCCAGCTGTTTGGCTTCTCAAGCAGTTAATTAACGAAGTTGATAATATATTTAATCGTTTAAAAAGAATAACTCCAATGATAAAACTGACATCTCAACAAGAATCTGATCACGAGCAAGCGGAATTTTGTCATATTTGTGAAAAAGCTTTTAACCTGCCTGATAATAAAAAAGTACATGAGCATTGCCATCTGACTGGACAGTATCGTGGAGCGGCTCATGATCAGTGTAATTTAAAATTTCATGCTCCAAATTTTATTCCAGTTGTTCTTCACAACTTCCGAGGATATGATAGCCATATTATCGTAGAAGCTTTTGGTGATCCCAACATAATATCTCGTTTAAAACTTGATAACGTAATCAAGTGCATACCAAATAATTTTGAAAAGTATATGTCGGTTACGCTAGGTAAGTTGCGTTTTATTGACAGCCTACAGTTTATGAAAGCATCATTGGATGAGCTAGTGAAAGGTTGTAGCGAGTTTGATAACCTACGAGACTGTTTTGGAGATAAATTTAATCTACTGACTAAAAAAGGAGTATTTCCGTACGAGTATCTCGATGATTGGAGTAAATTTGATGAAACGTCTTTACCTAGCAAAGAAAAATTGTATTCGCAACTTAAAAATGAAAATATAACCGATGACGAGTACAAATATGCACAAGATATTTGGAAAGAATTTGATTGTAAGACGTTTGGCAATTATCATGATTTATATTTGAAAACCGACGTGTTACTACTAGCAGATGTTTTTGAAAGTTTTCGAAAAGTGAGCTATAATGATTATGGACTAGATCCTTGTTGGTATTATTCTGCTCCCGGGCTGTCATGGGACGCTCTGTTAAAGTTTAGTAAAGTGAAGTTAGAATTACTGACTGACGTTGATATGTTCAATTTTATCGAAAAAGGTATCAGAGGCGGTATTAGCGTTATAACAAAGAAATATTCTGAAGCAAACAACAAATACCTGAAAGAGTACAATCCTAAGCTTCCTTCGAAGTATATAATTTATCTAGACTGTAATAATTTGTACGGTTATTCTATGGCAGAACAAATGCCTTTTGGTGGATTTCGTTGGATCACATCTGAACAATTTTTATCGGAGACAGAAAAAAAATACCTGACGATATTTCGTATTTCGTTGAAGTTGATCTCGATTATCCAACTTCGCTACACAATTTACACAACGATTATCCTTTCTGTGCAGAATCAATGATAATGGATTATAGTATGTTATCTCAAGAACAACAAGCGATAGCATCACCAAGACAAAATTCTATGGTAAAAAAAACTAGTACCAAATTTACTCGATAAGAAAAATTATGTTTTGCATTACAAAGTTTTAAAACAAGCAGTAGATGCTGGTCTTGTGTTCAGGAAAGTTCATAGAGTTTTAAAGTTTAATCAGTCGCCGTGGATGAGAGGTTATATTAACTCAAACACTTCTAGAAGAGCTGTAGCGAAAACCGATTTTGAAAAAAACTTCTTTAAGCTGATGAACAATTCCGTTTTTGGTAAGACGATGGAAAATATTAGAAAACGAGTAAATATCGAGCTAGTTAATAGTATCAATCGCAGAAATAAACTTGTGTCGGACGAAGATTTTGTTAGCATGAAAATTTTTAATAAAAATCTTGTCGCGATACAAAGAAGAAAAACAAATCTAATACTAAATAAACCAATTTACGTTGGAGCTTCCGTGTTAGATTTATCGAAGTGGCTCATGTACGATTTTCATTATAATTTTGTTAAAAATCAGTGGCCGTCAAGTAGACTATTGTTTACTGATACCGACTCGCTCGTGTATGAAATCGAATGTGAGGACATCTATCAGGGTATATACGATAATCGACATCTGTTTGATCTTTCCGATCACCCTCGTGGCAGTAAATTTCATGACGACACGAATAAAAAGGTTATTGGTAAGTTCAAAGATGAAATGAACTCGAGCATCATCAAATACTTTATCGGATTGCGCAGTAAAATGTACGCGGTATTGTTAGATAATAATAAAATAACGAAAAAGGCAAAAGGTCTGCCTCGCGATTTTGTTAAAAAGTTTATGAAATTTGATGATTACAAGTACGCGCTTGACGGCGGCGTTAGTTTTATAAGAGCAATGGCTATTCGAACAAATCGTCATAAACTCGAAACAGATGTCATTATCAAACGCGGATTGAGTAATTTTGATGACAAACGTTATTGCGAAAATGGAGTAGATACATTTGCACTTGGTTATTGTTTTGATGATAGATCTATACTCGATATTATATTCGATGACTAAGGTATGAAATTTTATGTAAACTTTAGAAATAATGTTCGAAAATTTGACAGTCACAAATAGCTACAATAGCAGGATCAAATATCTAATGATGGACGGCAAACAGTTGACAATTGAAGTTAATAATGAAACATCAGGTATATGTTTCAGCAGCAACAACGTTGCTGGTGGCAAGCTAAAACTTTCACTTATCAGATCTGATGACAGCGAGTATTTCAATTACCTTGAACAATTGAGCCAGAAGTTATCAGCGGAATTTAAAAATTTTCATGGTCCGATAAGTCAACAAAAATATACTAATCTTACCATCAATCTCAATCGGTCAAAAGTATATTTTATCGACAAAAAATATCCTCTTAACAAATCGCAAATAAAGGAATTGTTCGAATCTCGTCGCTGTGTGAGCGGTAAAGTAAAGTTTAGTCTCTATTATCGCGATGATGAAATATTTCTAATATCAACAGTTGAAACATTGATAATTGGTGATGAGGTATGAACAATGTTTGAAGGAGGTAGAGGTTAGTCTTTTGGGAGGCTGGTGGAGCTCACAGATGTAATTTATATTTTTTTTGGAGGGTCTCTAAGATGGTAATTTATATTTATTTGGAGGGTGGGTATAAGTCTTAGATTATATTTGAGCTAGAACCAGCCTTTTCATTTTGGGAAAATCGTTTTGGGGTAGGATTTTAGGGTCTCTGAGAGGGTAATTTATATTTGTTTGGAGGGTGGGGAGAGGGTCTGGAGCCAGAACCAGCCTTTTCCAATACTACTACAGTGTTTCCCTTTACGCACATTTGTGCGTCAGGGACGCACACTGGAGAAAATTGACGCACACGATTTTTTGCCGTGCGTTTTTTGGACGCAAAGGATTTGCAAAATGCAATCAGGATTTATTTAATATCCAATGTGTTGGATTAGGGATGGCATCGTATATACTTCGATCATAGGCATAGTCTGTTTTCCTGTTTCGTATGCTCCCTGCGTTGCACACTGTTATATGGAGCATACGAAGCAGAGAACCAGACTAGCACAGACAATGTTATGACAGAGTAGCTTCCCTTAATCTCACGAGCTCTCACGCGATTCCATCGAGCTCAGCAAGATGTCGTCCAGATGTTTAACCTCAATGTTTGTTGCACTAAAATGTGATCTCCAGATTAAAACGGCGTGCACTAAGAATCATTAGCGAAGAAAGTGAAAGAAGCAGAACATGAAAGAGTAACTGTGGATCTGACTTTAATGAAAAATGGAGAAAATAATTCCTTTGACTGGAATACGGCACATCCATTGGGATTACCGGTGCGACTTCTAATCTCGTGATTGCGAAGACTGCACAAGTGAATAATCCTTTCGTGACAGCGTTTAAGAATTTTAAAAAATCTGCCCTTGATCACCACAAGATATCTTTTGAACACATTATCACCCAAGACATTCTTTCAGAACAAAGAAATAAGTAAACTTGCAGAGACAAATCCATTATTTGGATTACAAATTCAGGGGGGTCATTGCAGATTTTGTTAACTTTGCTGCAACGAAAGAAAGATCTGAAAGTTCAAGTGTAACTTATTAAAGAGAAGATGGATGATTAGCCTCTTTGATTTTTGGATAAATGTGTTTTAGGACTAAGTACAGTGAAACCGATGATAGTACACATTTTATGACAGGCAGTAAATTAACTGTCATTTGGTTAAAAAGATATATTTGGTTTCTTGTATTGGTTTATATGTAATGTGTTGGTCTATAATATTGCTACAAAAGATTATAAAGAGACTGTTAAAAGTACGACCTTAAACTAAAAGTAAAATGAACTGATAAAATTATCCTTTGAATGGACAATGCATTTGTGTGTTAATTGTGCGTGTTGGTTTATTTGTATTTGAGAGAGAGAGAGAGAGAGAGAGAGAGAGAGAGAGAGAGAGAGAGAGAGAGAGAGAGAGAGAGAGAGTATGTTGTGCAAGTTGCAATATCCTATTTCTGCTGAAAAAGTATGGATCAGATGAAACTTTGTCAGTACATTTTTTTTTACCCTCAGTTTTTCACCCCTGGGGGATACACTGACTAATTTTCTTGATATAAGTCCAACTGTGTTGAGTTAATCTATCTGAATCCGTACAATGATTTTTCTTTATATAAGTTTGACGAGTTGTTTAAATTTTCGTCGTCTTGATTGCAATAGGTATTCTAGGATTTCATACCTTACGTTAGTTGATATGAGTTACAAGAATCAGTATGAATTCACCGATCTTGGAATTTGTGTTTGACTGAAATAATGTAGTTAAGCCATGTAATGAATTTCATTCATTCATTTGTGTGATTGAGACGAGAACGAAACTGTTATGTCTTGTGGGACGTTCAGGTGAATCAGGGTTGAAACTAGCCATTAATCTTATTAAACTAGGTTTGTTTACGGTTTGTCACGTTTAGCTTGACCAGATAGCCTTGGTATCTGTTTGAATTCCGATAGAACAATAGCTGACTTAACGAGAGAGAGTAATGATCGATTCCCAGTAGGATATCTGATCAGAGATTTAGGTTGCTTCTCTGTTTTATTTTTGAAAGGGGAAATAGCTCCACACATTGAAGTACCACGCAGTGGTGTATCCCCGCATTGAAGTGCTACACATTGGTGTATCCACGCGTTGGTGTATCCACGCACTGAAGTACCACGCATTGATGTAACCCACAAAAGGTTCGAGAGCCGAAAGAGAAAGGGACCGAGAAGAACGGCCAAAGTGAAGTTGGAGTGAACCAGAATAACCAGGTTATGAAGTTGTGCAAGGCAATGACTTCGATTGTTCACTCGATTCTATGATGAACTAATTCTATCATTTAAAACAGATCGGCTATTTATATAAGTATATTTGTGTTTGAAATTTGGTGAATCATTTATTTCAAAAAGAAGTGTATCATCCTAATGTAATGCATCATCACAGTTGTTTTACATGATATGATTTATTTCAAAAGAAGTGTATCTTTCTAATGTAATGCAGTATCACTGTTGTTTTATATAATTAATTAAATTGTAATCTTTTATGTACGGGGGCTCATGTCATACTGCTTATATATCTGCTCAGATCTCTATCTATTCCACCTATAAGTTTCACACTTTTTATTAATATTTACTCGCTCCGGGCTATAACACCGACGGCGATCAACCTCTAGATAACGATAACCCAATAAAGCGGGTACCTTGTAAGAAGGTACAATCACACACCACCACCGCCAAAGTTGGCCACCGACATACCTATAAGCCCATTTTTATTTGGAAAGAAGGTATGATTGGCTTGTTTTTAACGGCACTTACAAAATGTTAGTAAATTATATAACGGTAAATCGTCATGGGGAGAGGTGTACAATTTTAATCGATTGTGTTTATTACACAGGATATTACATACATACATACATACATACATACATACATACATACATATGTGAGGTGCCGGATTAAACCCTGTGGATGCCCCTAGGCGGTCGAAATCTCGGGGCCCAAATTATCTCCTAATACGTTTATAATTTTACCAACCAACAATTTTAATAAACCGTTGTCGCGGGGCCCCTAAAAGGAGTGGGGCCCATAGGCCGGTGCCTACTCTGCCTATTGGGTAATCCGGCACTGCATATGTGGTTATATAAAGAGAAAGATGAACAATGAAGAGAAAAGTAGATACAAGCTAAAAGCATGAACTAACGACTAAAATTGTTTCATGAAGGATAATTTTGAATTTTCTTCTAAAGGACAATATTGTATTACTCGTTGCGGATACGTACATTAATTGTTTTCTCAACATAAAATCAGGTGCTGCAATAAACATTTGTTAGCACATGGTAGGCTTGGCATGGTTGAGGAAGAACCTGGGATTACACCGGGAAGAACCACCTACCTATGGGAAGTTGTTTTACATACCTACGCTGGTCGAGCCGATATCCGAACTCACGCTGACAGAGAGTGGACATTAAGAGCGAGTGCATTAGACCATTTGGCCACCCCGAGAGAGAGAGCGAGAGAGCTCGTTCCCTTCGCTCCACTATTGTGTCGCAGTATTTCCCGTGAAGTTAAGGACAAAACGTGTCTTTGTGTGTTGGTCTGTCTGTCTGTGTGTGTGAGAGAGAGAGAGAGAGAGAGACAGACAGACAGACAGACAGAGAGAGATGTTAAACAAGCCACATAAACTCACTTTCGTTACAAGCCAGTATTCTCATGCGGCAGACAAGTTGTATTTCCCGTAAATTCAAGTTGCGAGCTTGCAAAATAGGCACACAGTACACATACATTAATTGCCATTACATTATAAGTGCAATATATATAGCTACAAACGTGAGGATGCAAAACATAATTCAATACAGACTTTAATCATTAATGACTCGATCTAAATTAATTTTTATGACATTTTCAGTCGTGTACAAGTATAGAACTTTCGATAACGTCTTTAAAATTTATTTTAAATTTGAAGATATAATGGTTTCTTTCCCTTATATTCGGAAGTGAACAATAACATCATGGTTAGTAGTTTCTTCTCAGTTCCATAAAATAAGGATAAACAAATATCACGCTATATTTTTTTTCGGAGGGGGGGGGGGAGAACGCCAATACCTTGCAACCTTTGTAACAATACCCTGTGTGCATGGTTATTGATAGTTGGTGTCATTGTAAATAATGGTATTACTTAACCCGTACAAGAACTATCAACGTACACAATATGATTTGTCGAAAGAGGGGTATCAAATGGGTTGGGAAGAGCAAATAGGATTCATATTTAATCGACGTAGCACCTGCTTGGGTGTCGTTTGCTTAATTAAAAAACGTATAAATATGAATTGTTGCAGGATGACTATTGTTTAAGATCTTTTATTGGAAACAGCATTCTGTGTGAAAGCATAAAACAGCTAGCATGAGGACGTACCCAAACTTAAACCTCTGGCAAAATTCCATTTTCTTTTCTTTTATATTTTCTTTTATATCTGTTAAGGATACATTGTTACCAGAAAGTTTTAGAATGTCCGCGTAATTTTAGTAGGACGACAAGTCACCTACGCAGATCGACAAGATCGAAGTTGGATAAATATATGTATTCTTCACTCATTTATGTATTATTATAAATCGAGGTGTAATAGTTTACCAACTATCACTATACAAAAAATACATTGTTAATATTTTGATATTTTATATTGGATGAAAGGAAAGTTACTATTTGATACAAATCCTACAACAAATACTCCCATTGACATGTAGCGATTCAGTTTGTAGCCACATAGCAATGAATAGGTCTTCATGGTTCCCTTGACCTTTGCTGGTCGAGTTCAAACATCTGGAACGAATGTAACGGAACACGAAGTTTGTTGGTTTAACATTCAGAATTTTATTTCCTTCCTTGTCAAGCTGGGTGCACTTGAAGGCAGAAATAAATAAATAAATAATGAAGGAAGGACGGAAGA
>JAECUM010036501.1:0-33753 GCA_016617855.1 Megalonaias nervosa | reverse complement strand
CAGAGAGTTTAATATCAACAGTTGGTGGAGTTCCAAAAAATTCATTAATAGATTTGTTTATATTTCTACGAAAATTTAAGAACGTTTGTACGTGATTGGAAAAATCATTTCTGAATGTAGTCATTCCATCATTGACTGTTGTCATTGCTGTTACTTGATCCCTAGCGATCTTAATGTTGCTATCCTCGACGTATTTCTTTGTTGCTGCGTCAAAATCTGTTTCTGGCGTTCTGAGATTATTAATACCATTATTGTTCATGTTGAGAAATGCGCGCATTATACCACCACGCACTAACACATACTTAGATTCTTGATCATCGACATATTTTTTTTGTTGTTGCGTCTGATTCTGCAGCTGGGTCTCCAAGGTATGTAATTTTTTTTCCTGACATGATAATATTACTTGTAACTGTCCCACCTATTTTATCAAGTTTGTTATCATCAACATACTGTAACTGCAAATAACTTACCTCTTGAGTTTGATTTAAGTTTGCTGGTGGATACCTGGTCTCTAAATTTATAATTTTTTTTCCTGACATATCTAAGTTACCGCTTGAAGTTCCACCAAATTTGTCTAGTTTATTATTGTCGACTAATTTAAGTTGCGCATAACTAACGGCTTGTGTATCAACGACATTTATTGGCGGATAATCTATTTCTAACTCTAATACTCGTTGATTTGACATAAACAAGTTTCCCGTCATTGTGTCGCCGGATTTTTTTTAGATAGCCTGATAAATCAACCTTGCCGTCTGTTGTACTTTCAGCTGATGAATCTCCTACTAATGTTCTAAATTTTGGAAAAAAACCTCATTATTTATTTAATGTTTGACAAAATTATATAGCATAAAATTATATAACAATAAATGGCAAAATCATCGATATTAAATTTTGATACAGAACGTTTGGTGAAACATAAACATAACAATGAACTTCCAGATTGTCATTATCTTATTGTTGGAAGAACTGGATCGGGAAAAACAAACTTGCTTATGAATTTGCTTCTCGGAGATAATTTTAATTACGATCGAGTTTATATTTATACGATTAATCCGCAACAGGATAAATACGAGCTACTTAGCAATTATAATGACAAACTTCGTGATGATCTTGAAGCTGGCGAAGATTTTTTTATTATCAAACAACCAGAAGAACTTATTCCAGTTAATCAACTTGATTCGTCCGAACATAAGATAGTTGTTTTTGATAATATTCCGCTAAACAATGAAGAAATGAATAAAATAAGATCATATTTTTCAAATAAAAAATGTAATTCTGTTTATCTCGCCCAAGGTTTTTATAATGTTGATAGATTTATTAGGCGAAATACTGGTTGTTTTATATTATTTCCAGGACTTGACAATGTTGACGTTAGAAATATCGCGAACGAGCAATGTGGCGATGTAACAAAAGATAAATTTATTGAATTATATCATAAAGCAACGGCAAATAAATACGACTTTTTTTTGTTTGATAAACTAACAAATGATGCGAGTAAAATGTTTCGATGTTGTATTGAAAAATATCTACAGTAATTTTTATACAAAATAGTATATAATTAATGGAAAGACAAGCAAAGTACAGAAAACATATAGAAAATTTAAAAAAACTTGCGCAATCTCAGGCAAAATTTAAACAGCAGGTACAGCAAGCACGACGTGACCAAGTGGTTGCAGCGGAAACAACAGCCGCCGTTCTTAGACCAGTTACTGAAGCTTTACTTGGAAAACAACCTGAAACTAAACCATTATCAGAAGAAGAACTTAAGCGACTACAGGAAAAAGGTTTACTCGGACTAGTTAAAGAACATCAAGAAGAAACTGCTGGAAGAATTATTGCTAGATCTGATGCGGAGAAAAAAAGATTAACTGAGGAACTTACAGCGCATATAGTTAATCCTGTTGCAAGACAAGCTGAAATAGATCGGCTAATAAATGATCCACTAGCACTTGAACAAAGATTAGCAACTCGTACAATAGTTGGACCGATTGAGAGAAGGTTAGAAAAAGAAGAAGAACTTAGAAGAGAGAGAGAGAAAGTCAAAACAACTAGAAGAAGAACTTAAAAGAGATAGAGCAAAAGAAAAAGCTAAAAGAGAAGCATAGAAAAAAGAACATGGGTTAGATGTTCAAGAAAAAGAAAGATTTGACAGTCATTTAGAAATTATAAATGGCAAAATATCAGATAATGAGCATGAAATTTTTGATGAAAAATATGGTTTTAAAAAGGTGAGAGTAAGAGATGTTATAAAAGATGATTACACATCTGAAGAAAAAATTAAAGAGCTAGAAAAAATGAAAGAAGAAAGTAAGATACATCTTAACGATGTAAAACTAGAAAATGAAAACTACTACAGAAGCATTGACAGATATCGACATTGGATTATTGCTGATCTTTATATCAAAGTTATTAGTAGAATAAAAGAAAACCGATACGAAAATACTAACCATAATTTGAGTACCGAAGCAAAATATCTAGACATACGACGTATGAAAGCTGATACAATTGTTCCAAGGGATATGGATCCTATTGAAAGACAAACTGAATTAAGTCGATTGGTTGATGATTATAAAGAACTTGATGGAATGTTAGCTGAAAAAAAAAAAAACTGGAACCGGAGCTAGAATATTTTCATCAGTTACTGAAATGATAGGCAGATTAATGCTATTGATATCATCAAAAGAAGCTGGAAATGTTGGTGCTGAAATTGACAATTAAATTATTGACATACTTGATAATTTGAGATCAGAAAATTTATTAACATCTGACGAATACGAAACTTTACACCTTGATTTGATATAAATCAAGGCGATATGATATAAATCAAGGCGATTTAATTTTATAAAAATATAATAATAAATGTCAGCAACATTATTACTGGACTCTAGTCAATCTGATAAAGATAGCGCAAATTTTTCTGTAAAGTATATTCCGCCAATAGAACTAGATCGTGAGAAACAATATGAAATTGGATTAATTTCCTGCACTTGCTGGAATGCTATGGCTACTGTAAAAACTGAAGTAAATGATAAATTTGAATTTAGTGTTCCTAATAAAAATCCAAATATTCCACTGCTTAACATAGCTGTATGGGTTAAAATTCCACAAGGAGCCTACAACATAAGTGATCTAAATAAAGCAATAAAAGATCTTATAACAAAAAATGGAGGTAACGCTGATAATTTTGTGCTTACACCAAATTATAATACGTTACGCGCTAGAATAACATTAAAAAATATGATGGTTAATATTTACAAAGGAAGTATTGCATTACTGATAGGATTTAAAGCTGGTGTATATAATAATAATTTTGAAGAAGATAAAACTGTTACGTATGACGGTGATTATCCAGTAAATATAACTGACGTAAACACATTATTGGTAAATTGCTCTATTGCATCTGGATCTTATTCAACTAAATGCAGCAAAGGACAAACGATATACAGTTTTTCACCAGATGTTCCACCTGGTTTTTTGATGCAAATTATTCCGCGTCATATTATTTATTATCCGTTAAACGTTGAAAATCAAATAACAGAAGTAAATATGCAGTTGACAGATCAGTCTGGAAGACAGTTAGATTTTAATAATGAAATTGTTACTTATTACCTGCACTTGCGAGAGCAATAGAAAACATATTTTCTGAAAGATTTGGAAGTAAAATTATACAACCTCAGATATAATGAAACAGAGAAAAAAATGTTTATCGAAGAAAAATAGTAGGAGGATTTTTGGGAAATATATTTGCTAAAATTATAGAAAATGTTCCGGGAATAGCTCATAAAGTTGCACCAATTGCACTTGACGCATCAAAAGCGTTTGCAACTGGAGCTGCATCTGCTGCTGGAACTGCTGTGGGGCAAAAAATAGGTGATAAAATAAAAGGCGCACCTAAGGCGCATGCCGCACCTACGACAATCAAACAAGCTATTTCAGAAATCGCACCAACAAAAGAAACTCAACGGGCGATGATAACAACGACAAAAAAACTTTTATCGCCACGAGGAGAGCAAATTATACAAAAATTAATATCTAAAGTAACAACACCGCAATAATTTTGTATAACCTAATAAATAAAAAAATGTCTGTAAAAAATTATCTCGATTTAGCAGAAATTTATGACACAGACGACGCAGCAACAGAATTCGAATACGTTGAATATCTCGATGAAAATTCTAATGAGCCAAATAAAGCTGGTGTTAGAACGTTTAATACCCGAGACGAAGATGTATTTTTATTACCTCATAAAGCAATATTGGAAGTTCGCGGCCAGATTATGACAGCGCCTGCCGCACCTGCCGCACCTGCCGCAATTGCAGCTAACTTAGAAGTAGCTCTTATAAATGACGGTTGGTGTTTATTTAAAAGTGCTAAATATCAGCTGGCCAATCAATCTATCGAAGATATTTCAAATCACTTACAAGTTGCAAGTACAATCTTAAATATTATTTCATTTTCTGACGACTATTCCAGGTCAACTGCAATTAATATGATGTGGTTTAAAGATACCGGAAGTGGTGGGTCTGGTTTTATGGCATCGTCTGAGTTTTCAACCGGAGGTCTACCTATTTTAGCGGCTGGAGCTAATGCCGCTGCAGATGTTGTAATTGTAAGAGATTTTCTTATTATTAATGCTGCTGCGCTGGGTATAGTCGAACCAGGTGCAGCCGCTGGTGAGGCCGCTACAAGAATTTCACTTACTGCAGCTTGCAATAATCTTAGTATAACATCACCAGGTGCGGCTGCAACCGGCACTGAAATGTTGAATTTGATTAATAACTCATTTCCTACCGTCAGAAAAAATATACGTTA
This sequence comes from Megalonaias nervosa, assembly GCA_016617855.1. Classification (NCBI taxonomy): domain Eukaryota; kingdom Metazoa; phylum Mollusca; class Bivalvia; order Unionida; family Unionidae; genus Megalonaias; species Megalonaias nervosa. The sequence goes on along the minus strand of JAECUM010036501.1, from coordinate 28,941 downwards.
CAATGAAGGTTATACCAGAAGAAAGGCACTTGCAGCAGGATCACGTCAAATTACAATGATGCTGCCGTTAAGTACAGTATTTGGCTTTTGCAGGGACTATAATAAAGTATTTCGTGGAGTTAAACATACGCTTATTTTAGATCGATCAGAACAAAACGACTGCCTGTTTAGGTCAGGTGGAGCCGATGTACAATTTGTCATAAACAAACTTGCATTATGGATGCCAAGAATAACTCCGTCTATTACTAAAATGGCGGAATTAAATAATATGCTGGAAAAACAGACAAACAGAATTTATTTTCAGCAACATAAAATATATCAAACAGCAGTTCCGAATACCACCGACTACACGTGGCGAGTTACAACGACATCAAGTGAACAAAAACCACGGCAATTATTTGTTGTATTTCAGAGACAAGCTCGACGTAACGACCAACAACAAAATAATGCAATATTTGATAGCGCTGATGTTAGACGAATATACGCTAGAATAAATTCAAAGCAGTATCCAGAGCGAGCGATAGAATGCAATTTTGCAGATGACGCTAATAAAAACATTACTAGACCGTACATGTATTTACTCGACTCAATGCAAAAATATCAAGATGCTGGAGATGGATCTCAGATATCAGTGGAGGAATTTTGTACACTTTACCCAATATTTTATTTTGATGTTAGTAAGCATAGCGAGCGAGCTGAAGACAGCACAGCCGATATTGAGATTACTTGGACACTAGGAGCAGCTCCAGTGGCGCGTTTATATGTATATGCGTTAGTAATAAGCGATAGATTTATTACAGTTGACTCTGTCGGAGGTAAAATGTCAGTCCAAGTTTAATCTGTAATCGTTATATAAGATGACAAAATATATTGTAAAAGAAATATATTTGACCGATGGTCAAGTTAAAAAATTAGCAACTGCTGTTGCAAAGAAAAGACAGGTATCATTGAAGATCAACCCAAGAGACGGAGTCTCTCATGCCCAAGCAGGTGCTCGGGGGTACTTTAACAAAATTAATGTTAACCAAAAAACAAGTAAATAAATACGATCGCAAAAAACCTTTTGTTTTAAATTTAAGCGCTGCACAAACAACTGCAATGGCAAAACATGGCGGTTTCTTCGGTCCGGCATTATCTGTAATGGCCAGAACGTTAATACCTAAAATTTTGCCAGTGTTAGGTACATTAGGATTAGCAGCAGCGTCTGGAGCAGTATCTGGCGCAACGAAAACGGCAGTTGGAGGTAGTGGTATAAAGAAAATTTTCGTATGAATATCGATGGTAACAATTTTATGTGATGGATAAATATAATGCCTAAAAGAAAAACAACGACGAAAAGAAAGACACCGACGAAAAAAAGACAACGACGAAAAAAAAGACACGACAGCGAAAAGGGGGATTTATTCCAATAGCCCCGTTACTAGCGGGATTGGCAGGAAGTCTATTGCCAAATCTGTTAGGAGTAGGACGAGGACTAATGTTGCCAGGAACAAGGAGATAAAATCTGCGTTAAGTAATTTTGATATACTTGATAAACTAAAAAAAGTAAAAAATTTCCATGGAGTTTATTCTAAAGATGAACTTATGGCAATTCCACCGCAAGCGTCTCAAGAGTCGCCAGCGACTCTAGGTTCGTGTGTTATAAATATACAAGATTTTAATGACGGATCTGGCACGCATTGGGTAGCTGTTTATGATAATAATTATTTTGACTCGTTCGGAATTCCACCAAGTGACGCAGAAAAAAAGTATATGAGCAGAATGCAAGATACGAAAATAATAAATTATTCGTCTAATCAAATTCAACCAGTTGGAACTTCCGCTTGCGGATATTATTGCGTAATGTTCATTAAACAGATGACCAAAAATCCAGATTTTTTAAAGTTTATTTTGCAATTTGACAAACAACCTTCTCACGCCAATGATGAGATTGCATTAAATTTTATCTAAATTACAAATATAACAATGTCAACATATTGTCTTAAGTGTAAAACTAAAACAGAAAATAAAGACGAAAAAACAGAAAAAACAAAAAATAATAGAATAATGCTGAAAAGTATTTGCGCAATCTGTGGAAGAAAAAAAAGTATGTTTTTACCAAAAACAAGCGGAGCGGGTTACCCTCCTGACGTTGTAAGGGAGATTATTTTAGTAGACGACTGAAACAATATTATCTGAAAAATCAATAATTGTGACTAATTTTACCTGTGTTTTGGGGAAAATGGTTTAAAAAAAATCAGTAATATTTCTTATTTTTTGAGGGTCAAACCCCCAGCATTTTTCAATATAAAATTTATCATTTTTTGATATTTTTCCTTTTTTTGTCTGATGTTTCTTATTTTCTCGTTGATATGTTGTTGCTTTTTGCTTGATTTTGCTCGTTTTTATATGGAAAATATACAAAAATGATAAATTTTATATTGAAAAATGCTGGGGGTTTGATATGAAAAGATCGAGAAATTTGAATAAAATACACCGATTTTGATGGGGTGTTTGTACGATTTTATTAAGAAATGCACAAGAAATTCTGATTTTGATGGGATATTTACACGATAAAATCAAGAAACTTAAATAATGTTGCCAAATTTCAGTTTATATAATATGATATAAATTTTGATATATTTTTTATAAAACTGAATAAATTCGATAAATCTGATTAAATTTCATAACCAATCGTTGATTGGGCTGGGAGTTTGATATGAAAAGATCAAGAAATTTGAACAAAATTCACTTATTTTGATGGGGTGTTTTCACGATTTTATTAAGAAATGCACAAGAAATTCTGATTTTGATGGGATATTTACACGATAAAATCAAGAAACTTAAATAATTTTGCCAAATTTCAGTTTATATAATATAATATAAATTTTAATATATTTTTATAAAACCGAATAAATTCGATAAATCTGATTAAATTTCATAACCAATCGTTGATTGGGCTGGGGGTTTGACCCGTAAAAAACGAGAAATTTGACCAAAAAATCATTAAAAAAAACCCCAGGTAAAATAGTCGAAAAAACGTCAGAATTTGACAAATTTAATTTTTTCAGATTTATAATAAAATTTTCTAAAAAATTTGTCAGTTATAAAATAAATAATGACATGCGGCTGTGATTGCGATAGAGATTTATGTCTCGAGCAAAATAAAATTGTTACATATTGTCAGAAATGGAAAAACAGAGAAATAATAGGAACAGGTATAGATATACATAAATTTATTGGAAAATTGCCAAAACCAAAAGGCGGTTGGACATTGCCAGGCCATAAATACACTGGACCTTATAATCCTCTTGATAAACAACTTGACGAAAACGATAATCCGCTGCCTGGACAAGAGCCTTACAATCAAGTTGACGCAATAGCGATGCGCCATATCTGCTACAGAGATATTGATCTTCCTGAAAGCGAACAAAATAAACACAGTTGCGATAAAGTAATGTTAGACGAACTTCGTGATATGAAACCTGTAAATATGCGAGAACGTATTGACCGAAGGCTGGTCCAGGGTTTTATTGGAGCAAAATATAAACTCGGTCTCGGAGAGTCTGGACTCGGTAAAAAAAGAATTATATGATCTTGCAACTGAGCTACACAGACCTAAAAAAAAAAGTTTCCGCGACGTAAAGTTGTCGCAAATGCCGTTGATGATATCTGGGCGATAGATTTAGTTGATGTTTCAAATCTAGCTCAATATAACGTTGGTGCCGATGGCGCTCCAAAGAGATATCTTTTTAATGTTGTAGATGTTTTTAGCAAATACGCGTTTAGTATACCCATTTCGGATAAAACAGGGGCATCGATGACTGATGCGCTAAAACAAATTATTGTTAACACAGAAAGAAAACCAAACAGAATCTGGACTGATCATGGAGCAGAGTTTTTTAATAAAAAGTTTGAGCAGTTTTTAGAACAAAATAACATTAAAAAATATGTTACTGGAAATGAGGGGAAAAGCGTCATCGTCGAAAGATTTAATCGCACGCTTAACGAAAAAATCCACAAATATTTGACAGCTAAAAATACGAATAAATATATTGACAATTTACAAAACATTATTGACGAATATAATAACACGAAACATCGAACGATTAAAATGTCGCCAAACGACGCGATTGCAAATCCAATATTAGCAAACGAAAACATGTACCGACGATATAAATTTAAAGTTGGCGATAAAGTTAGAATTTCTTTGACGAAAAAAACATTTGAGAAAGGTTATACTCATAACTGGAGCGAAGAAGTATTTGTTGTTGATAAAGTACTTTTAACAATACCAGTTACATACGCGTTAAAAGATTTATTAGGTGAGCCTATAACTGGCAGTTTTTATGAGCAAGAACTTCAGAAAACAGAACAAGATGTATTTGTTATTGAAAAAGTTATTAAAAAGCGCGGCAACAAAAGTTTAGTCAAATGGCGTGGCTATAGCGATAAATTTAATAGTTGGGTACCAACTCGATCGATTACATCGACTGCGATTTCATCGACTGAATAATATCATTATAAATTTCCTCATATTTTATTAGTACTGACTTACATTTTACCGGTTTGCATAAAGAAATTAAATGTAATTTTCTCGCATCGTCCATTGGCATTAAATTAAATATTTGAACAAAAATAAAATCTTATTTTATATTTCTTTGTTGTCCAGGTATTTTTACGTTTAAAAAAGGCTTTATAAGTTGCCAAAATATTTGATGCTCGGCAACAGTAAAATTGAATTTTAATATTTTTTTAGCAATATGGTACTTAACATCATATCGCCCAGTTGTTGGTCTGCTTAAATATTTTTTACTAACTACAACATCATCTTCGTCATCGTCGTCGTTATACAAAATATCTTTTTCAGTATAATCAGCAAATCTATCGTTAGTAATATTTTCTGATGTAAAATTTGAAACTGAAACAAAATCTCCCGAATATAGCTCAGCCAGTCTCTCAATTAAGTTCATTATTATAATAATCTTTTATCTAATTAATAAATAATAAGATGTTCGGAGAAATAAAATATCATCAAAAAGTTAATATATTAAATCATAAAGAATTAGCTGAGGCAATTCGAACTTGTTTATTGGGACATAATTTTTATTTTGTTGATGTTATGATAACATTAGGCGATTCTGACAAATTTTTATTAACAGCAGCTGACAAAATAAAACTCGATACAAATAAAATGATGACAATACGATTTAATCGCGACGATGTCATGGAATTTAGTCATAATTGTCTTTCTCGGAATGATATAGAAAATATTATTAATTATCGTATTTAAAACTAAATTTATCAAATGTCAACATTGACGTTGCTGATTTTGTTACATTATCAGCTACAAATTTTACTGCACGTTTATTAATTTCATGATATTTTGCAGCAGCTGTTATTGATCTAAATTTCATTTCTTCTCCAGTTTCTAAATTTATTGAAATAACTGATCTTTTTGGATTTTTAAAATTAGAACCATCAGAACCGGCTCCACGTCGACTATTTTCTTTTGATGTTACCAGATCTAAATTTTCTAAACGATTATCTGTTTTAATACCATTTGTATGATCAATAACTAAACTATTAGGTATTAGTCCGTTAAAAGTTTCAAACACAAAACGATGTACTCTATAAACAACAAAATCAGTTTTAGTTCCACGTACATTAACATCAAGATATCCACTGTTCTGTAAACTGCCAACAACCTTTTTTGTTCCTATACGTCTAATAATTCCCTTATCATTTGCCTCGTATAAATCAAACACTGGGTGAGATTGAAATTCATTTTCTAATCCTAAATTTTCAATATTATCATCAGCAACTGCGCCATTTGCTCTATATACTCGTTGTCCTTCTGGAATATCGCCGCAAAACAAAGTATAAATAAAATCTTTTCTAAACATTATAATTCTTTCTGCATTATCGCCTTTTACTGAAATTAGCATACCAGCTGGTGTTGATATGCCGATAGATTTTTTAGATGCTATGTTGATAACAGAACCAAGCGCATTTGCAGCATATAGGTTGTATTTATGGTGTACATGATAAGTTTCTTGCTCTTCCGCCATCAGTGGTATATATCTCAAAATTTCTGCCATTATATTATAAGGTTTTTTTCATATCTCTAATTAAAAAAATTCAATTAAATATAAAATATTATTATATATATAATGTTAAAATTGCGAGATATTGCTAAAAAGAACATTATCAAATCAGAAAAAAATTGCTTCGGCATTTTCTGGTTATGATAATAGCTACAAACTTGATGATCAGAAAATTTTAGCAAATTTTAGCTCCACAAATTTATTTCATCTTTTACAGCCTGTTATTTCTCGAGAATTTGCTGCTCATAAAAGTATCAAACTTATAGTCCAATATCATACAATTTTATCAAGGTTACACGCAGTTGAAGATATACTTGATGTAATTTTTGAAACAAAAAGTTTGACTGCGGAATTTCGGAACCATATTTAACAGCAAAATCTAGAAAAATATTAACTGGAACAAACATTGCCATGGTCGCCGATGAAATACATCAAGAAATAAACAAAAAATTAGAAGAATTTACTTCGTCAGGATCGGGTTGGAAATTCGAAATAATAAAAGAGGTTTTATTTCACACAGCAAAATATAACGTACTTCGCGGCAGCGGCGCTGGCTACGTCGATATCCCTCATAAAATTAAAAACAAAAAATGCTGCATAAATGTCAAAAACGATGATACAAATGTTTTCAATTGTCTATTCTTTCCGCGATGTTTCCAAAAGAAGAAAATGCTGATCGCGTTAACAAATATTTTCCACACAAGGACGAACTAAATTTTTCAGGAATAACTTTTCCAGTAGCAGAAAATCATATACCAAAGTTTGAAAAACAAAACAGTATCTCAGTAAACGTTTTCGGACTAGATGAGAAAGAAAAAGTTTACCCGAGATATATCTCAGAAAATGCTACGCAAAATACAATAAATTTATTATTTTATCGAGGACATTATTGCTGGATAAAAAACTTTAACGGATTAGTTGGCAAACAGTACAGTAAAAATAAAAATAAAAAATATTTCTGCTATAGATGTTTGCACGGTTTTTCTAGCGATGGAAGACTGCAGGAGCATCTCAAATACTGTGTCAATGTTCAAAGAATAAGTATGGCAAGCGAAAAAGAAAAAATATTGAAATTTAAAAATTATAATCATAAACTAAATATCCCTTTTGTTATTTACGCTGATTTCGAGTGTCTACTCGTTCCTGTGGTTGGAGCAGAAAATAATCCGAATAAATCCAGTACTAGAAAAATACAACAACATATTCCTTGCGGAGTAGCTTATAAAGTAGTTTGTTGCGCTAACGATAAATTTTCAACTCCGATAAAGTTATATAGAAGTGAAAATCCTGCCGTATGGCTATTAAAAAATTTAATAGATGAAGTTAATAAAATTTCTAACAGATTACTTAAAACAGCTCCGATGAGAATAACATCTAAAGAACAACTCGATTTTGATAAAGCAGTCGATTGTCATATTTGCGAAAAATTGCTGGTGGATTCTAACGGAGCACGTCATAAGGTGCGAGATCATTGTCATTTGACCGGCCAGTATCGTGGAGCAGCTCATAATAGTTATAATTTAAAATTTCATGCTCCAGATTTTATTCCCATAGTTTTACATAACTTTAGTGGCTATGATAGTCATATCATAGTTGAAGCTTTTGGTGATGAGGAAATTAAATCTAAACTAAAATTAAATAACGTAATAAAATGTATTCCAAATAATTTTGAAAGGTATATGTCGGTGACGCTCGGTAAATTACGTTTTATTGACAGTCTGCAATTTATGGCGGCATCATTAGATGAGCTTGTCAACAGCGCTACAAGCGCCGGTAGCGATTTTGCTAACCTAAAAAGTTGCTTCGGTGAAAACTATATCGATCTGACAAAAAAAAGGTATATTTCCGTACGAGTATCTCGACGATTGGAGCAGATTTGATGAAACTTCTCTACCTAGCAAAGATAAATTTTACTCGCAACTTAAAAATGAAAATATCACAGATGACGAATATAAATATGCTCAAGATGTTTGGAATAAATTTAGTTGTAAAACATTTGGTGATTATCATGATCTATATTTGAAAACAGATGTATTATTGCTAGCAGATGTTTTTGAGAGTTTTCGCTGGGTAAGCTACAGCAATTATGGATTAGACCCCTGTTGGTATTATTCTGCTCCAGGATTATCTTGGGACGCTCTACTAAAAACGAGCAAAATAGAACTAGATCTTTTAGCAGATGTCGATATGTTTAACTTTATTGAAAAGGGTATCAGAGGTGGAATTAGCGTTATAACAAAGAAATATGCAGCTGCTAATAACAAATATTTAAAAAATTATGATAAAAATCTTCCATCTAATCATATTATTTATCTAGATTGTGTGAATTTGTATGGCTGGGCCATGTCAGAGCCAATGCCACATAGTGGATTTCATTGGATAACACCAAATCAATTTCTTAGAGAAACTGAAAAAGATTTACCTAGAAAAATTAATATCGATTTTTCAGATATTTCATATTTTGTTGAAGTTGATCTAGATTATCCTAGTTGGCTACATGATCTACATAATGATTATCCTTTTTGTGCAGAGTCAATGATGATTAATTATAGTTTATTATCACCTGAACAACGAGCAACGACAACATAAAAAAATTCGATTGTTAATAAATTAGTTCCAAATTTGTTAGATAAAAGAAATTATGTTATGCACTACAAAAATTTAAAACAAGCAGTAGATGCTGGACTAATTCTGAGAAAGGTCCATCGCGTGCTAAAGTTTAATCAGTCGAAGTGGATGGCAAATTATATTGACTTAAATACGAAACGTCGTGCTGTGGCTAAAACCGAATTTGAGAAAAACTTTTTCAAGCTGATGAACAACTCGGTGTTCGGTAAGACGATGGAAAACATTCGTAAGAGGGTTTCTATAGAAATTGTCAATGATATTAGTCGCAGAAATAAATTAGTTAACGATGATGGTTTTGGTAGTATGAAAATATTTAAAGAAAATCTTGTTGCAATACAACGACGAAAGACAAATTTAAAGTTAAATAAACCGATTTATGTTGGTGCAGCTGTATTTGATATATCAAAGTCGCTGATGTACGATTTTCACCATAATTTTACTAAAAAGCAGTGTCCAGATTCGGAGTTGCTATTTACTGACACAGATTCGCTAGTTTATAATATAAAATGTGAAGATGTCTATGAGGATATTTACAATAATAAAAATCTGTTTGATTTATCAGATTATCCAGCATATAGTGGATTTCAAGATAATTCGAACAAAAAGGTTATTGGTAAAATGAAAGATAAATTTATGTTTGTGCCGGTGAGAGAGTTTGTTGGATTAAGAAGCAAAATGTATGCTATTATATTAGATGACAATAAACTTACAAAGAAAGCTAAAGGTATTCCTCGGGGATATGTGAAAAAGATGATGAATTTTGACGATTTTAAAGCAGCGCTAAACAATAGCATCAGTTTTATCAAAACTAATGTCATAAGAACAAACCATCATAAACTTGAAACTGATACGATCATAAAACGTGGACTAAGTAATTTTGATGATAAAAGATATTGCAGTGACGGAATTAACACACTAGCGCTTGGACATTATATAATTAATTTTGTCTAAACATTAGAAATAATGTTTGAAAATTTAACATTAGAAGATGGAGTTAATAGCAAAATAAAAAAAATAATGGTAAATAACCAACAATTATCATTTGAATTTAACGATGAAATTTCAGGTATTTGTTTTAGTAAATTTGACAGAATCAAACTCTCCCTTATCAAATCAGATGACAGCAAATACTTTAGTTATCTCGAAAGTTTACGAGACGAGCTTGCATTGAAATATAACAATTTACATAATCCAATAAGCCAATGCCAGTATACAAAAATCAACATAGACCTAGGTATGTCGAAGGTTTACGTAAAAGGTAGCAAGTATCTTCTCGTTAAGATAGCGATGAAAGAATTATTTGAATGTCATCGTAAAGTATCTGGTAGAATTAAATTTTATCCATATAATCATGATATCACTCTTTACCTCATATCAAACGTCGAAACATTATTTGTTGGCCAAGAAATATAACTCTGTATACCATATCTGATTTTAAAAAGGGAGATAATACTGTTCCAATCAAATATAGCATATATATATATCGTTTCGTATTCTTTTGCTAATGAAATATAATAGATTTTGTAAATCTTATAGTGTTTTAAGACCTATAAATCTTGGTATCATTTCTGTATTTGTTAAAATAACTAGCAAATTCGTCCTACGTATATAACATAGATTACTATATATTATCACTCATAAGCTAAGTCTAACTGCGTAACACAGAATATTGATTATTTATCTTACAGCGATGCCATATTCAGCCCGTTTCCTTGACAACCGTCATTTGAGCCGTCAAAGATAATATGGTCTCGATTCAGTCTATATGTTTTCAGCTAACATAGAATTCGTTTTTCTGTACAATATAAAATCAAAATCATGTTTTTTTTTCTCGATTTATTTACAATAATGTTTTTAAAATCAGATCTTTTAGTTTATAGCTTCGATTTATATATAACGTCTGTGTATTTCATTCAGTCCACTCGTTAGTATCACTGGAAACGGTCGATCTTATACAGTATTCAGCCTAGCATTCGGATTCGTTTTTTCTGTACAATATAAAATCAAAAATCATGTTTTTTCTCTATTTACAATAATGTTTTCAGAATTAAATAATATAATGTAAAATTACGTGTTTTTTAAAATCAGAAAATGAATGCTGTTTGGTAACTATATGATAACATTTTTAATATATATACATATGAAGTCCGGTAGCCGATTGCTAACGCATTGGACTCTCATGCTCGAGGTCCGTGGTTCGAATCTTGTGACTGGCAGATTGCCGGCGAAGGCGATGTTATGCCAAAATTTATTATTTATTGGGCGTCAGCCAGCCGTTCTACGTTTCAATAGAAAATTTGTACACTTCTCCCACCATGTCGCTTGGTGGGTGCAATTTTGCACTCCCTGGGTGATTATGATGGGAGGGGTGTGCAAAAATTTCTATTGAAACATAGAGAAAGGCACGTAGTATTGTCCTAGGATAAGTTTATGTGCAACTGTGCTGTCCTAGAGTTAAAGTTCTTAGAATTAAGTCTATATGTAAGTGTGCCGTCCCTATAAATATATGTTAATACATTACTGTAAGTACATTACTGTAAATACGCTTGATTTGGGGCTACATAAAATCATAATGCCTAGACAGCCCTCTGAATTTCTAGTATTTCGTTTCGATTAGGAATTCGCGGGGGGGGGGGTTTATGCGTCCATAAGATAAGTTTATGTATAACCTCTGATCCTGCTAGGATGTTCTTTGGCAACCTAGGGGATCACATGGGGTTAAACTGTGCTGTAAATACGCTACTGTAATTAAGATTGTGTTTTGTGTTGTCCTTAATTAAGATATAATCATAATCATATGTATATAATCATAATCATGTGTATATAATCATCTTGAAACAGTCCTCAAAGGGGACTATTATTTTTATTTTAAACAAATATTTACAGCTTTAGTAATATCATTATCAAATAAAATATCAACCATATTGTCAATAAATGTCATCACATCATCTGCCCAACCCGCTATTCTCACATCATTTTCAGTCGCGAATAACCAAACCAACTCATATTTTGGCGATATATGATATCCAACTTTTTTAATACAATCGCTTATTATTTTAGTTTTTATACCAGTATAACCTGACGCTGATTTGATTGAATTAAATCTCTTACAAAATCTGTTTGTCAGATCAAATCCAACATGTCGGGTTGAATTATGATACATTATATATAATATTTCATTTGTTTAATATGAAATTTTGTCTAAAACTATAAAAATAATAAGTATAGTAGTAGAGGTAATTGAGTTGTTCCTATCTCAGAGACCCCCTACCCCGACAAAACAAATTTTGTCAGAAATATGTTAGAAAAGTCTTATCATATGAAAGTCATCATTTTAAGCTATAAATGGCTGCTGACAAAAATGTTAACGTATAACGTTTTGGAGGGGTAGGGGGTCTCTGAGAGAGGAACCTTCAATTACCTTTACTACTGCCCTCCTGCTGACAATGCCTCTTTCCTTGGTTCCCGTTGGCGCCAGACTAAACCTCTTTTCTGAGTGTTGGTCAGGCATAACGGTCGATTCTTGAGTCCTTTCTATGATAGGAGATAGTAACCAGTTTAGGTGTCCTGATCTCCCTACAACAGCATGTGTGTATGATTTGAATTTTTAACGTAGCTTTAAACATTCTTCAGTCATATCGCCACGATGTCTGCATTGTGGCAGTTTATAGTGATGTTTAGCACTGGGGCCTCGTGCCGCAGACATGTAGCATGATGTTCCACCCAGTCACACATTATCATGACACCAGGCCGACCAGTCCTAACACTGACTTCTCAATGCTGGGCGCCTAGCGAGGCAGCTGCTAGTACCATTTTTATAAGTCTTTGGTATGACTTGGCCGGGGTTCGCACCCGCGACCTCCCGTATCTGAGGCAGATGCTCTAACCACTAGGTCACCGTAGCGATCCCTTACAATAGTAATGGATCCCAATTGCTTCCGCCAGTTAAATCTGGTTCAGTTGGAGTACATTCCCTTCTTTGGAAGGATGCAGTAGAGAGGATGTTAAAAGGCCAGTCTTGAGCCTATTCCCGGAATTTCCTGGTTCCAAAAAAAAGGGGGTCAAGTCTCATCTAAATATTGACTTTTCCTCCCTAAACAAATGTCTGCTGCAGGAAGCATACAAGATGGAAACCACCACCTGAGTCAGGAATGCCATAATATATGGCAGTTTCCATTGCTCTTCAGGATGCATACCTTCACATCCCTATATTTCCTCCGCACAGGAAGTACCTCAGATTTTTTTTCAATGGGGAGGTCTTAAACTTCCGATGTCTACCATTTGGCAGCACTGAGGTCATCAACAGAAAATAAAGCTTGTCAGTACATGCACAATCTAAATTAAAATAGAGTTGAAAACACTGCTGAAAGACAAAATGGCTGCTTACCATATTGGAGGTATTATGCAAACCTTTTCTTTTCTCACAACTGGAAAGCTACTAGAACAGCAATGCAAAATTATATGGTAAATATTTATTTGGAAAGTAACAAAATCATACAGTCAAAACTGTCAGTTGGGCAAGAATTTTCTTCACACTTTGCTTATCATTTCTTATTCTGCAAGAAAGGGAATGGCACTTACTTTGTAATGAGAGGTTCTAAACTACTAAATGAATAAAAACATCATTTACATTCATTGCACATTAATAAGAAGGTTCTACTTCATTTGAGCTGCTAAAATAAGGAAAACTAAATTTAAAAAAAACCCCATACATTATCAACAGTTTTGTTATTTTTGGCTGATGTTACCAATTATCCCCTCTGTTGTCCTGTAGGCTAATGATAAAAAACTGGATACAAGAATGTACCAGCAATACATTCAAACAAAAATTCCGAATTTTATAGAAAAGGAAACTACAACTGGTAAACAATCATCAGATGTAAAGGCTAAAAATAAGGAAAAGGAGTATAAAAAAATCCTGAACGCATGACTTGTTCCTTGGCTACAAATATTTAAAGAAATCTTTGATCTACAAAGAGAGAGAGAGAGAGTACTATATTAAATTCAAAGAAGAGATGTTACAAGAATACATAGCTAAATAAAAAACAACATTGCAATTTTCTCATGAGAAAATGTAATAATATAACTTGCAAGAATTAGTGTTCTCGGCAGAGAAAGGGCATGCATTAATTTCAACATAAAACAAAGCAGAAGCAATATAAGAATCCAAGAGCTCTAACTTTTAAATTCATAAGCAAATTTTAAACAACACCTTTAACAAGAGTTTCTTGAAGTGATTAATGCTCTACTGAATGAAAAGAATTTCCAGGAATCCAAGACAATCTCTCCTTTTTAACTCTCTAGAGTTCAAACCATCTCCGATATTCTTAAGCAATAACAAGATTTTCACCACAGAAGTTATATCAACAATACTGGAGGTCGGATTGGCACCATTTTCATCCAAGGCCACTAGACATATTAAAATAACATTTTCATTTAGGATCAGCTAGGTCCCATAAGAACTGTATTTGTGAAAACCCCATGCTGATATAGCCATCCATTTGGGAGGCAAAGAGAGAATATTTTTGCAATATCACTTTCGACACAGGAAGAATACAAATAACAGGAATTTCAAGATAGCTGCTGTGGTGGCTATATTGGATGTCAGATTGGCACAATTTACATTTAAGACCAACTAGATATCATAAGAAGTCTTTTAGTGAAAAACTCATGCTGATACAACCATACAATCTGCAGTAGTGATAACAAGATTTTCATGATGGCCACCAAGTGTTGACCATATTGGATATCAGATCAGCATCATTTTCATTTATGACAAACTGGACATCACAAAAAGTCTTCTGGTGAAATCCTGTCAGCATGACTATTTGTTCAAATGTGATAACAAGATTTATAAGATGTTGGCCATATTCAATGTCAAATCAGCACATTTTTACTTTGGGTCAACTAGACATCATAAGAAGCCTTTAAGTGAAAACCAACATTGACATAACCATTCATTCAAGAGAAATAGCAATAACAAAATTTTCAAGAGGGCTGCCATGGTGGCCATACTGAATATCTGAACAGCACCATTTCATTACGGACCTAGCAGACTGTGCGATAAATGTGTGTTGAAAATTTCATGGCAATCCTGCAAGTTGTTTATGTGGAGTGGTGGCAACAAACTTGTATTAATGGATGGATGGATGATGCATAACAGACCATCCCATAAGTTCTTTTGATCTATGACCAGAGCCAAAAAATAAAAGAGTCTCTTGTTCATAATCAAGCCATCCAATATCTTAAAAAGTGAAGTTCAGGTGAAGCCTGAATCTGTGGTCTAGAGCGTTATATGGCTTTCACACAAACTGAATTAGTATTGTCAAGTTAAAGCTGCACCAGAAACATGTAGCCAATTTTATTCACATGTATTGTTGATGATTTTATGACATTTTATATTTATAGTGCCATTTTTCAACATTTTCATGAAATTTTAATTTTAATTCTTAGCTTTTAAGTACAAGAAATACTCTTGTTTGCACTTACAAATTAAATTACTAAGTGTAAAGAATCCCAAAGCCTTAACACAAAAAATGCCTTTTGAGTGGTAACATGCTAATTCATGCTCAATATTATGCACTGATCTTGCTCTTTAATGAACTACTCCAAGACCTTCACGACACAAGTTTGATGAAAATTAGATATGAAATATGGCAGAGCAGTAACAAGGTCAGCAAATCATATATGATATCACTTGGTTAATATGCTTGGGTTCTGCTCATTACCGAACTTCTCCAAATCGTGATGATATAAGCACATTTTCCAAGTTATACTAAAACTGGATCAGAAATATGGCTTCCAGAATGGTAACAAGCAAGACCAAACAGACACTTCAGTATTATGCATGGATCTCACTCTTTATAGAACTCTTCCGATTTCTTGATGATATAACCATATATGCCAAGCTTGAAAAACTCGGAACAGAAATGTGGCCTCCAGAATCATATATGAAATCATCCAATCTGATGCAAAATCATCTCATTAATATGCATGGATCTTGCTCATTATTGAATGTGTCCAAGATCTTTATGATACAAGCCCATAAACCAAGTCTGATTGAAACTGGATCAGCAATGTGGATTCAAGAGTGGTAACAAGCAATTGTTGATGACAGATGACACAAGATTCAGGACAGATATGGGCCCATACCATAATCTCACTTCCCATTACAGCCATATGCGCTAATAATTCTGACAAATTCTTAATTAATTTGCAGTTTCTATAAAAAAAAGTCTTGTTACCTCCTCTAATGAAGGAAAACCAAAATCCTCAACAGATGATGAATCTTAAGGGTAGTTTTATACATACATGTATTTTAACAATACAAGAGTGGCAACAATCCCAATTTTCATCAAATAACCTGGCAAAAATGATGCTGGAAAATTGGTCAAAAGATTCAAATTTTTCTTCTTTATTCCCTAAAATTTTTGGCTTCTTGCATGAATTTCCAATAGCCCAAGCACGATCTATAGCTGCTGGTTGGGTTAGAGAATTGTCATTATCTGTGATAAGTTCACTTATGAAAGTTAATTTATCAAAAAAAGTAAATTTATGATTATTACAGCTTTAGGTCTAAGAGTGTAATCTACACATTCTGGTTTATCACAAAATTCTGCACTGATAAATTAAGTTTTTTATTCTTTAATGACTGAAAATACAAGGGTTCACAGTGCATTATGCTACAGTGAAATATTCATGAATTTAATGGTCTAATTATTTCTCTCCCCTCCCTCCATTCGGTAAATAAGACACCATTAAAAGAATTGTCAAGAAACAACAATTTTATAAAATGGCTTTAAAACAATACTTTCTATTAAATATACAACACATATAATTCAAATTTCCAACCAAAAGGTTAACATTTGCTACATTCAGCTAAATGTGGACTTTCAAACTTCTCAACTTTTACATCACTTCTGTTAGCTTGAACAATAATATTACAAGTTAATTGTCTGAAAATTGTAATATAAATGTGAGGTGGGGGTCACTCATAAAGGTGGTTGTGCTAATCTGGTAGAATATAATTTACAGAGAAATACAGATCATTTTCATAAGTGACACTATATTGGAGGAGGTATAAATTTAATTTGGTCTATGATATTTGCTTTGTTCCTTAATAAATGGTATTTATTAATTTTTAATGACTGTTGTTTTGCATGTATATTGCTGACATATTATCAGCTAAAGATGTGTATAAATCCTCCCAATAATTAAAATGTAAGTTATCAATTGTTTAATCTTCATTCTTTATTCTAAAAGACCTGCTTTCCCCACAAAAAACCCATGTCTGTTCATAATGCAAGCTTTGATTAATTTTATTTTCCTTAAAAATACTACTCATTTTATTACAATTTGAGAAGAAAATACCAATTTCACTGTGACATTATAGAAATATAGCATTGTGAATCTTGACAAAAATCCCTTCTTACAAAAAAAGCATGTCTTGTGGCAGGAAGCACCCTTATCTCAGTTCTTAGTGTAAGAAATTTCTGGCTGGAACTCTGCTAAGGATACATGATAACTGAATTAATGAATTTTATATTGGGTATAATTTAAAAAAGTTATTCTAGTCCTTCATGGTATTCAATTCCAAAAAGGCACACTGACAGTTGGTAAAGATTATATAAATGATAAGGAATGTATTTCTCCCTTTTACAAATAACTGCATGGTAAACATTTGATCTTTCAATGATAATACTGCTGAAATTAAAACTTCTGTAACAGCTTTAAACTCCAATAACACCAGGGCATATTGTGAAGTATTTCAATTTTTAGATCTACATAAAAGAAATGGGAATGTTTGATCAGTTCTTTTCAATTCTGATGTAGACACATTAATTATTGCCTGAATTTTTGATACACTAAAACCAAATGGTTCAACTTTCATACAGATTTTATAACGCGAGTGAAAAAAAAAAATCCTTGTTAAAAAAAAGACAAAAGCTGTTTGGATTTCTGGTGGTGGTCTCATTAATAATGCTGTTATAATTCATCTTTCTTTCTGTCAATCCAAGGCTTGACAGAATCAATGTCGTGGTCTACCTCATCTTTATTATAGCTTGGCAAAGAGCTGAAAAAGGGATAAAGGCATTCAATTTTCAGTATTCTTATGATGTATTTATTTACAGTAAACATATTCCATCCTGAAAAAAATTAACAACCCCACAAATCAAAGGTGCAAGGGGAGACAATTAAATTTGGTACTGTTATGTTCACCTAATGAGAGAGAGTAGGAGTTACTTTAATAAAAGAAATCCCATTCATACAAGATATATGAGAAGGTCAAAGTTTTAATAAAAATGGTTATTTTCTTTTTCTATATTAATAATGGATTCATTTCACTGTGCGGTCCCAAAAAATGATACTTTAACGAGTGGGGAAGCCACAAGATAAAATATATTGCTTTGGGTATCACAAGATGAAATATATCCCATATTTATGCAGGAAAAGAGAGTTTCCTTATTTTTATATACCAGACTTGCACTAGAATTGATGCTTAGGAGATCAAATTCTCTCTTCAGCACCCCACCACCCTTTTTTTTTAAAAATTCATCTCGTGTTCAAGGGCTGATCATTTAAATATCAGCAAATATAGCAGTAGGATTTGATGACCTAATCTGTCCTAGTAAATTACATTTTTTGACATTCTGTAAACTATTTGACCCTATCAAACTACAAAACTAGTTTGATTCTGCAACACATCATTGTGGATTTATCACTGTTGTCAAGTAAAGGGAAATAACTTCACAGAGATGCACATGGCATCCAGTCAGATTTCTTCATAAAACATTAACTGCCATGTTTCAGATGTAATGTAGCTTCTATGCATTTGTTCTAGCTCATAAAGTGCTTGTTTTGTTGTTGCATTAAAACTTTTGTAGGTACACACAATAAAGTGTAGAATGGCATGATCAGAACTCATATATTCATATGTAAAAATAGAGTTTTCATGTGTGAAAAATTGGAAAAAATATGAAAATTATTCCACCAATAGTTTTCTGTGTTGCACACTTAAGTATATAAAAAAATGAATTAATACCTAGGTACTAATATAAGATATTAGGTAATCTATCCAGTGTTCAAAGGTCAACTAAACATCTTCTGACTCAAACTAATCCAGAGACAGCAGCTATGGAGAAATATTTGTAGATACAATGAAAACAATTGACACAAAACAAAAAAGTGGAGATTGTTATTTGTCAAAGCTGTTAAATACATTTCCACGAAATATTACATGGTAAGATTTTCCACAAAAGACAAAGCTTATAAAAAAAGGAAGAAAAACTAATAACAAGAAATTGTGTTTGTAAAAGATGTATTTCCCAATTGTTGTGATATTAGTCGAGTTCTCTGCAGACCAAGAAAGTCCCAAAAATTTATAAAATGTAGAACAATTGGAAAAATTGCTATAACTGCATGAAAATCTAATCAGATCATGTACATATGTAATGATGCATACAATTTAATCAGTATACCTGAAGTGTTTTTTGCTAAATTACACTAATAAGGTTTTTGCCTACAAAAGTCTAGTTATAAAATATTCCAAAATTTGCAAATAAAATGGAAAAATAGGTGTCATGATAAAATGTGTATGATTTTAAAGATTTCTAACCTTAATACAGTAGTTTTTTTAAGGTTGCTCTAAAACATTCAGGATGGGCATACAGATTCACAGATGGACAGCAGCAAAATAATGTGCCCCCTACTTTTATTGCAGTGAGGGAATAAAAGTTTTAATTTACAAGAGGACTAAAATCTGAAAATTCTCAGAAAGAGTCCAACATCAAACTTTTCATGCATACGGAACTATAGATGTACTGGTATATATTTTGAAGTTAAACACTGTACTTCTGCAGTAAAATTTACTCCAACCAAAATTCCCAAAATTTACTAATACAAGTGTTAATGACGAATCAGATTTTCCAAAAGTACTGACTATATTACCTCCCTTTATTATTGCTCAGTTTGCAGTTTGCTGTTGTGGACGAAAACATCACTTTAGAACAAACCAACAGGTCACTAATTTGAAAGTATACTGATTGCATAGTCATTTCAAGTAAAAGTGATGGATTTTGTGCAATAATACAGTCACAAATTGTACTAAAAATCAAACAAGTGCTACTTGAAGAAAGACAAGTAAAATAGGGGTTTACAAATTATATGCTGACAAACTGAGAAGTATTATGGAGTGATTTCAGAGTAGGTTATATTGTTCATTCTAAGTTTTACCAATCACATGACACTGTACAAGAAATCATATCATCACAAATCCTTCAAAATAATGATTTTATTTAGACATAATCTTTTGGCAATCAATGGGAGAAAATTGAGTGCAGTGCATGTACAACTGATAGAGAGAGAAAGAATATTAAAAAAAAAGTAAGTCCTATTCACAGGGTACAGAAACTGAACAACAAACATATATCTTCATTAAAGCATTGATTTGCTGTTTTATGATGAAGAAATAAAAGCAGCAATTATCAAGTACAACATAGCAAAATATAATATTATGAAATGAAGGTTTACATTAAAGGGAAGGAGGTCAAGTATGTACCATTAGAAAGAATTGCCGTTTTCAATGAATTATTGTTCATAATTTTAAATAAAAATAGGGATCTAGTGCATTTATGTTGTCAGTGTGGCATACATAATATAAACGTTTAAAAATATACCCAGATCATACTTCTGCATCTGAATGCACAATATCTTCTACAATTCATACCTTTAATTCTCATCATTGGTTTCCTTTTTTCTCTAGATGTATCAATGACCACACAGACTGTTGGTGCAGCACTAGTTGTTTAAATTTTTAAACTTTCTACCATATTCACTTATAATTTCATAACCTATTACACATTACTTACAGTATTATTTATATGCTATCAAGCAGCTGTTATAGTGATAGGTCACTTTCTCTTACATGTCTGGGGAAGGTAATACCTGAACAAACATTTGTGAGGGTCATACTTTTAAAGACAGTTATTTACAGAATGCAGCATCAGAAATTAATAATAACAATGAATACAGAGTTTTCAGGCATGGAAGATTCTAAAATAAATTTAAATATATTTGACCTTTTTAGTATCACAATGTTATACTTACTTTACTATTGTTGCAGAAACCCTATCTAATATACCTCCTGCAAGACAAAACACAAGATTACTGTATGCTATGTAGATTTCATAGAAGAAAATACAATAAAAAGTGATTTTCCATTTTATCTGGATAATTTACGTTTAGTAAAACAAATGACAATGACATGGTGAAGAAATGTAAATGGACTTTACGAGGTATATCAGAATGTAATCAATGATTACACAGCTGGCTTCTATGTCACTTTTAGCAGTCTCCTGCAGCCATTATAAATGGTAATTATTATGCAAAAAATTCTGACTAAAGTGATCCTTACAACAGAATATTTACCCCTTTTCCAACTAGAATGAACTTTTGCATTTTTTTATCTTTACATTTATGAATCAATTTTTGATTAGCACTATATTGCCAGTATCATGCTGATATGCTTTAAAAGATACATACATACATACATACATATTGTGTGACAAAGCATAGGAGATATGACAATAAAACAGAACACATACCTTTCTATGATATAAAAACAGAGATACTATAAGGAGTTGATAATAACCATGACCAAGAGTTAAAAAAAATCCCTATCAATGTTCACAAAATCTCCTTTAGAAGTTATTACTGTTGTCAACCCCCAAAAGTCAAGTAATACTAAAGTCACTGAGTAATCCTGGAGTGAAAGCCAGTATTAAATGCATAGCTCATGCATCGATAACTAGCTTGATTAGCCATTACAGCTGGAATCTCTTGTGAAGAAGTATTCATCTAATTTTTATATTCATTCACATGTACATGTACAATACAAACCATATCTGGTCATGAGCTTGTTGTTGTTCTTGTTGTTTTGTGATTTAATGCCATTTCTTAGTTCATGACAGGCTATATATGGCAGCCAGTATAAGTGGTGGAGGAAGAACCCAGGAAAACCCCAGTAAGAACCACCAACCCATGGGAAGCTAATGGCAGTTTTCTCACATATCCACATTGACCAAGTCAAGACTCAAACCCATGTGGACAGAGGTGAGGTGCCAGTGATCAGTAAAGGTAAACGCATTAGAACACTTGGCCACCTGGGGCCCCGGTCATGAGCTAAGCACAAAAACAAAACCTAAACCTGTAGACTGTGAAGTGTAGGTCACATTGATGTTTTAAGTATGGAATTAGTACTAACAGAGATGCTGATGAATGATTATAGTATGAACAGTTCAAACACATACTTTAAAGTCAGTGATACATGAAATATGGGTCACAGTGACTTACTTTGTAATGCATCCCCTCACCAACTTTCATGATCCCAGTTATAAGATTATGTATAGGTGCTAAATACCTGTGGTCATGAGCTAAATGTAAAAACTTAACTAGAGTCAGTAACATGTGACTTGCATGCAAAATTTTAAGGGTGTGGTACTCCAAGTAATGCATATGTTTATTTAATTTGAACAGAACTTTGAGAAATAAACCAAAAACTGCAAAATTTAACTAAAGTCAAAGGGGCATGAAATATAGGTCACAGTGACCTATTTTTGTGAAAAGTACGTTGCACTTGTCAAGCTGCATCGTTTCACCAAGTTTCATGGTTCCAGACATAACAACATGCAAAAAGAAGAATGAAATAGAGTGAGCTCAACACATAAATCTGCTCCAAATCCCACTCTAAAATGCTGAATACAAAATCGATGTTCTGGATGCACTAAAGCTGTTCATATAAATGTATTGATTTTACATGTGTGGACACCGGAGCAGTACACAGCTTCCACTCTAATTCTTAAACACAAGCTAAAAAGTTCTGAAAAGTATCACATTTCTGAAGCTATAATCTAGGACTTTTTGTCAGCGTTCATCTTTAAAAGTTAAAGAACACCACTCTCCGTACAGTTCCCTTTTCACATTCAAGAAACATCACATGGATTATTTTTTTTATTAAACATTCTAACTATGACTATAACAAAACATTTAAATACATATACTGTAGTACAGCTCATTACATTTTTTGTTTCTCCAAGCATTGTAGTGGCAGTAAATAAAGTGTCAAGAGGATAAGAAAAATGCCTCCACTGTCTCTCCACGTAGTCTGATGGCTTCATGAAGAGAATACCTCTGCACACCATACTTATGTGTTAATTTGCATCAAACATTATCAATATGTAATGTCAACTTTTAAACAGTTAGTCAGCAAATATTTTCCTACAAAGGAAGAAATACATATTTGTCATTGTAAAAATGGGAAGCAGTCTGCTTTCTGACAATGAATGTATATTGTAGAATCCCAATAATTGCAGGGTCCATAGTGGTAGTGGCTGTGGTGGCAGAGGGTTCAAAATAGTCACCTCAGAACAGTGGTTCCCAATCTTTTTGGACCGTGACCCTAAAAAAATTATATGAGCCTCATGACCCAGTTTCCACTTTTAAGTTTTGCCACCCTCAGAAAGAAAGAGCCTGGCAGCCCTCCAGAAGGTCCATTAGACAATTATTTGGGTCATGACCTGGGGGTCGGGAACCAATGCCTTAGAGTCTGCCATTTCACATAAACAGGTCTAAAATGAATTGATATCATGTCATTACACTGACCCAATTTCATTTTAATAAAATGCATTGATAATTAAAGTAAAACATTAGCTTTAGTGTAAATTTTCTCCTTTCAAAAAGATGGCAGACAGAACGACAATGAAGAACTATTGTTACTTATGTTCTGTAGTCCAAGTTGGTTTTAATGTGATGATAATAAATAGCAGATATTACTTTGCTATCTAAGTAATTCCCACAGAATGTTTCAGATAGAAGTGAAAAATTTTAATTTTGTTGCCCATTCTGAAGCAAATTAATTATGGATCAGTTATCCAGGATTTATCCTGTGGAAGATGTTGCCAAATTTTTTTTTACCGTAACTGATTTTTACATTGTTGTTTTACATTATACCACACCATTTCATCATCATTGAAATAATCAGATATGAAAATGCTCAACAACATTGTTCTATACCCATTTCTCTCTATTTTCAACAACTTGACCTATTCTGGCTGGAGAGATTATTTTGTCTAGATATTAGGGTCCAACTTGGACCCTGACTTATTATAATTAAATGCACTCAAAAGCAGTATCAAGCTTCTGTATGATTAAGACAACCTACAGTATTGAAAAACATACAATTATGGTTCTGATCTTGTACCACATGCAAGGGACATGACGGAATGAGGGTAGACATGTGGTAAGCAAGATTTACTAACTTCAGATTGTGATATTTCAAAATAAAAATTATGGTGACCCAAATTACATTTAATACAGCAGAATAATTCCAGATGGGATCTGGAAATTGTTTATGTGTAAATTAGTCATACATAGATATGATTCTTTTATACTTACCAGGTGTACAAATGGTATCACATAAAGCTGAGCACAGATAACAAAACTTGCAATACTGAAAAAGAGGAGCAAAAAGAACTATAATTTAGTTACGTCATGATTATTGTTTTGAATGCAAATCTTAACCTGGGTAATATGCAATTTTACTATATTCAAAGTAGTATGTCATCTGCAGATACAAACTAAGCCCACCTGCCCGCATCTCTTCTCAAACTTGTCCTTACATCTATATGTATTCCTGTATACCAGTGGATTATTTATCTTTGTAGAGGGAGACAACTCTGTTGTCCTACCAATCATAGATGCATTATCATTTGTTATTGCAATATTCTGGCAGTTGTTTATAGACAAGCTCTAAAATCTAGGATGTCATACAATATATATCTGCATACAAGTCAAGTCCAACTGTAAATAACACAGACTCTAAACTACCATCACATAATGCGCCAGCAGATTTGAGTATGATGACTGTTTTACTCATTATTTATAACAAATTGCATTGAGCCGGATCTGCCAGTGCATCATGTAGTGGCATTTATGTCATGTCTAGACAGTAGATATTGTCTCGTATACAATATCACATCCAGGAAAAATGTAATTCTTTCAACTGTATTTTTATCTGGAGTATAATTTTTGAACCAGTGGAGATATTTGAATGGAAATTTGCACAGGTATATGTTTTGATTAGATGGTGTATGGCTTCCTTAGCCATTCTCCCTGTCTGGAGAATACCTTCTGAGCTAGTGAGGTTATTTTAATGAAACTTTTGCCAGTTATATAGCATGTATAGATGGTGTGTCACATAACTTAGTTATGCACACCTCTCTCAAGGTGATTGTCACATCAAGGGAAAATGCAATAATGTCAAGGATCCTCTTCATTACAACTTTTGGACCAAAAAGATATTTTAATAAAACTTGAACCAGCTATATATCATCACTAGACAGCATATCTCATAACATAACTATGCAGTGTGCCTCAAGGTTAAGGTCATAACAAGGGAAAATATAAATAAGTGTCCTCTATTTATGTTTAGGTATAACTTTTGAACTCAGTTAAGATATTTGAATAATTCCAATTTTTATGAATTGAATGCGTTTCTGCAAATTTGTTTGTTTTTTAATGGTCACGTGATAATCAACTGGAATTTTTTACACACTGATAAATTCTGCAAACTACCTTTGTTTCCCTGTTACCACATCATTTGATGTAAGTTTTATCTATATCAACCCATTACACCCTAATAACAACAACAGAAACTCATCCACCCACTCCTGTGATTTCCAATCAAAATTTGCAAACCACAGATAAAAATGGACCATTATAAGTTAAAACAATGTAATTGCACAGACCTTCCTGTACTCTACCACTCATCGCTGTTGCCTACGAAGGCATGTGGTAGGCTTTACAAGCCAATCTTCGGAAATTATTGCATTTCACCTCGACAACATGTTACAGCAGTGGTTATTAAAAGTCAGGGTCATATGTCAAACAAGGGATCTCAGTAAAAAATGGACACAGTTTTGCTTTTGAAAGATCGAAATGCGTAGAAAGTAACAACATTGCTATAACAACACATGCCATACACAAGCGTAATTTTCGAGAAAAAAAGGAATATCTTGGTTTAACCGCAACAACCATTATTTATATATTAAAATAATGATTATAACAATGTATCACAGGTATGACCCGCTATGACATTTTACCCCATATTACTGTATAAAGTGTCAACGAATCTTGGCCAGCGAAGATCGGGCTATGTATTCTATCGCAGTTAAGAGGCTAATGAAAAAAAACTTCGATCATAAAAGTGAATGTTTTGTTGATTAAACATGCTGATATGATGTTATAAAGGACTTTATGTTAACTTTGTGGGTGATTAGGTAAAATTTACACATCGATAAATACCCAACCATGATCATTTAATCTTATAATGAAACTGTAGCCTATGTAGTTCGACTTGACAGTGTTTCACATAGTCATAATCCTAGTGCCTGCTTTAATGCCAAGGTAGCGACAAAGGATCATTTAAGTCATTGGCCTGTGTCTTATGCCACAATATATAATGACAAAGTTTTATAATAATCTGAAGTTTCAAGTGGAGTCAAAATCTGTCATGTTATTTTTGTGAAGTTGTCTAAAGTTTTTGATGGCAGAGTAGCACCATCAGTAAACATTTAAACAGTCTTTATGATAGGATGCTTTCTGTCAATACTGGTTAAAGTCTGTTAAGGCACACAAAAATATGTGTTCCAGTTGGCTGATCATCCAATTTTCATTTGCCGACCCTAGCATTTTTCTCCCCACTGAAAAAAAATTAAATTTTTATACAAAAATTCCCAGAATTAATCTATTCATCAAATTGAGCCGGTTTTGCCAGTACCTGAAGTGCTTAGAACATTATATGTACTAATCATTAATAATATATATAATGTAAAAAAAACTTACCTACCTACCTACCCTTATTTTAAAACCAGTGCAATAAGAAACACATATATTTTTGGCTTAAGTGGTTTTTTCTTCTCCACGTTGTTTCAAGATTATTAAATTTGTAGTAATGGTGGAAAAGCA
Organism: Megalonaias nervosa; assembly: GCA_016617855.1. Lineage (NCBI taxonomy): Eukaryota > Metazoa > Mollusca > Bivalvia > Unionida > Unionidae > Megalonaias > Megalonaias nervosa. The sequence continues at coordinate 2,206 of JAECUM010036501.1, read as the reverse complement.
CTTCATGTCGTGAAGTTTTCAGTCAAATTTGGGTCAATTCTGTTGAGTGGTTGGTACAAATAATTTGTTCAAAGGTTTTTCTAGCATTAAAACTGGTGGACACATTTAACATTAGATTGGCATCTTGAGTATAAAATTCAAAGCCCTTTATACAAGGATTCTTTCTGGAAAATTCTGTTTACTGGCTTTTGAGAAAGATATCTGAAGGCTTTTCTGTTATTCGTAATGGTGACAATATTTGAGGCAGATTTGTATCATCTGCATAAATTAAAAAGGCTTTTCCTGCCAAGTTTATTTGTCTACTTGTAAATAGAAATAGTTGACTGATGAATGCAAAAAAGATAACATGTGACACACAGCAGATACAGGCATTTACTATAAGCTCAGTTCACTGTCTAAAATTTTTTTTTTTTTTTTTTTTTACCACAAAAATGGGTTAGTGCAGTAAATTTGCTGTTGTAAGCAGTATTTGCATCAAAAGATTGCCCATTTTGATGCACATATTGCCCTGCCATTTCATATCATAGCTGGAACACTAATGAAATTTTTAGATTAAAGTGAAACAAACATGCTTTACTGTGATGGACTTGAACTAAACTTACTTTGCACATTTTACAGTTAGGTTTTGTTGGACTAGTCTCACACGGGCAGTCTTCATCACATAGCTTGCAAAACTGTAAGAGAGCAGGAAAGGTAAAGTTTTTTGAAGTTTATAAAGCTTGCAATAAAATAGTTTAAAGTATTTAATTAAACATGTTCAATTGATTATTTAGCTTAATTACTGTACATATAAGTTTAATTATGAGTATAAATAGCAACTTTCTACCCTGCAAGGAAAAGATAACTTGATCTCAATAATGACAGAGTTACTATTCTTAGTGTGATGCTATTTCGTATCAATCTTCATTCAGCACTTACCATAAAATCATGTAAAACCCATAAACATATGTCACATTTTAGACTGGATTCTTTATAGACCTGATGATAATATTCTACAGTCCTCCCTGGTATCCCACGTACTTGCATCAGATCATCTCTGAATTATATGCCATCTTGATGTATCAGTCCCTAACCATCCACCTTTATGCATGACATCCAAGCAAACCTAACAACTAGCTTACCTCCTACAGCAGAACAACTCGATTACTGCCTGCGTTTCATTGCTTGACAAACATGCCCCAGCAACCAAGTGCAGAGTATCAATTCAAAAGTGTTCTCCGTGGTATAGCAGTGTTAGGGGTCAGCTTTGCACTTCTAATAGAGACCGCCGTAAAGCTGAGAGGCTTTGGCTTTCCACCAGACTCACTATTCATAAGCAAATCTATGAAGCCGCTAAGAAGAATGTCACAAACATAGTCCATGCAGCAAAATCAGCCCACTACAGTACTAAGATCACGGAAAGTTCCAGCTGCAAAGAGCTATTCGAGATTACTAACAAGCTAATGTCAAGGAACAAATGTACACCACTTCCAACTACCTTCTCTCTAGTCGACCTTCTGGACCTGTTTGTAAATTTCTTCGTGACAAAGTACAAACCATCAGAGATAAACTTGACAACACAATTTCAGTTGACTCGTCGTCACCATACAGTTGCGATACAGAATTTCAGCGGCAACCGTTAGCAGCATTTGAATCTGTCTCTATGGATTTAGTACGTACAATCGTGATGAAGAGTGCACCAAAGTCATGCGAACTTGATCCGATTCCGACATCACTGCTGCTTGAGTGCTTAGATCCAATATTGCCTTCACTAACTGATGTTATTACTACCTCTCTCTCATCTGGGGAATTCCCATCATTTTACAAAACTGCCATTGTAAAGCCTCTGCTGAAGAAACCAACACTCGACCATAATGATTTAAAGAACTACCGCCCAGTTTCTAATCTCCCATTCATGTCAAAAATCTTAGAAAAGTTGTTCTATCCCAACTTGTATCTCATCTGAATTCAAACAGTCTTTTTAGCAATGTACAGTCTGCATATCGCCCTTGCCACAGTACTGAAACTACTCTTCTGAAAGTAGTCAATGACCTTCTCTCTGCTTTGGATGGCGGAAAGATTACAGTCTTCACTCTCCTTGACTTGTCTGCAGCATTTGACACAACAGACCATGATATATTACTTCACCGTCTCCAGCATGTATTTGGCATTCACCATACAGCCTTACTATGGTTCAAGTCCTACTTGGTCAACAGGACACAAATTG
>JAECUM010036500.1:0-19805 GCA_016617855.1 Megalonaias nervosa | reverse complement strand
ATACATGTATTATTATTATTATTATTATTATTATTATTATTATTATTATTATTATTATTATCATTATTATTATTATTATTTTTAAGATAGTTAACCAATCCATGACATCTATGTTGATATGACAATCCATGTTGATGTGACCATTAATGTTGATATGACATCTGTGTTGATATGACCATCAATGTTGATATGACATCCATGTTGACATGACCATCCATGTTGATATGACCATCCATGTTGATGTGACCATCCATGTCGATGTGACCATCCATGTTGATATGACAATCCATGTTGATCTGAGATCCATGTTTATGTGACCATCCATATTGATATGACCATTGATGTTGATATGGCATCCATGTTGATATGACCATCCATGTTGATATGACCATCCATGTTGATATCAAATCTGCATTGATAGGACCATCCATGTTGATATGACCATCCATGTTGATATGACAATCCATGCTGATATGATGATCTATGTTGATGTGACCATCCATGTTGATATGACCATTCATTAATGTTTAGATGTCCATCCATGTTGATATGACAATCCATGTTGATATGACCATTGATGTTGATATGACATCCATGTTGATATGACCGTCCATGTTCATATCACCAAAAATGTTCATGTGACCATCCATGTTAATGTGACATTAATGTTGATATGACCATCCATGTTGATCTCAGATCCATGTTGATGTCACCATCCATGTTGATATGATCGTCCATGTTGATGTGATCATGCATGATGATATGACCAAACATGTTGATATGACAATCCATGATGATATGACCATCCATGTTGGTATGAACATCCATGTTGATATGACAATCCATGTTGATATGACCATCCATGTTGGTGTGAACATCCATGTTGATATGACAATCCATGTTGACATGACAACCATGTTAATATGACGATCCATGTTGGTATAACAATCCATGTTGATATGATCATCCATTTTGATGTGACCATCCATATTGATATGACCATCCATGTTGATATGACATCCATGTTGATATCAATCTGCATTGATTTGACCATCCATGTTCATATGACATCGATGTTGATGTGACAATCCATGTTGATGTGACCATCCATGTTGATATGACATCTGTGTTGATATGACCATTAATGTTGATATGATGATCGATGTTGATGTGACCATCAATGTTGATATGACCATCCATTCATGTTTAGATGACCATCGATGTTGATATGATGATCCGTGTTGAGATGACATCCATGCTGATATGACAATCGATGCTGATATGACCATCAATTTTCATGTGACCATCCATGTTGATGTGACATCCATGTTGATATGACCATCCATGTTGATGTGACCATCCATGTTGATGTGACATCATTGTTGATATGACCATCCATGTTAGTGTGATATCGATGTTGATATGACCATCATTGTTGATTTGACAATCCATGATCATATGACCATCCATGTTGGTACGAACATCCATGTTGATATGAACATTCATGTTGGTATGAACATATATGTTGATATGACAATCCAAGTTGATATGACCATCCATGTTGGTATGAACATCCATGTTGATATGACAATCAATGTTGACATGACAACCATGTTGATATGACGATCCATGTTGATACGACAATCCATTTTGATGTGACCATCCATATTGATATGACCATTGATGTTGATATGACATCCATGTTGGTATGACAATCCATGTTGATATGACAATCCATGTTGGTATGACATTCCATGTTGATATGATGATCCATTTTGATGTGACCGTCCATATTGATATGAAAATTGATGCTGATGTGATACCCATATTGATATGACAATCCATGTTGATATGACATCCATGTTGATATCAAATCTGCATTGATATGACCATCCATGTTCATATGACATCGATGTTGATATGACAATCCTTGTTGATGTGACCATCCATGTTGATATGACATCTGTGTTGATATGACCATCCAGGTTGATAGACATCCATGTTCATGTGACCATCCATGTTGTTATGAACATCCATGTTGATATGATGATCGATGTTGATGTGACCATCCATGTTGATATGACCATCCATCCATGTTTAGATGACCATCCATGTTGCTATGACCATCCATGTTGATATAACTATCCATGTTGATATGACATCCATATTGATATCACCATCCATGCTGATATGACCATCCATGTTCATGTGACCATCCATATTGATGTGACATCCATGTTGATATGACCATCCATGCTCATATGACATCCATGTTGATATGACCATCCATGTTGATATGACCATCCATGTTGATGTGACCATCCATTTTGATGTGACACCCATGTTGATATGACCATCAATGTTAATCTGACATCCATGTTGATATGACCAACCATGTTGATGTGACCATCCATGTTGGTATGACCATCCATGTTTATGTGATGATGCATGTTGAGATGACCATCCGTGTTCAGATGACATCCATGTTGATATCACCATCCGTGTTGTTTTGACCATCCATGTTGATGTGACATTCATGTTCATATGACATCCATGTTGATATGACCGTCCATGTTGATGTGACCATCCATGTTGATATGACGATAAATTTTGATATGACCATCCATTTTGATATGACATCCACATTGATATGACATCCATGTTGATATGACCATCCATGTATATAGGACATCCACGTTGATATCTAATCAGTGTTGACATAACCATACAGCTTGATAGGACATCCGTGTTGACATGACCATCCATGCTGATATGACCATCCAATTTCATGTGACCATCCATGTTGATGTGACATCCATGTTGATATGACCATCCATGTCCTTATGACATCCATGTTGATATGACCATCGATGTTGATATGACATCCATGTTGATGTGAGAATCCATGTGGATGTGACATTCATGTTGATATGACAATCCATGTTGATCTGCCATCCATGTTGATATGACTATCCGTGTTGATGTGACCATCCATGTTGATATGACTTTCCATGTTTATGTCACCATGCATGTTGATACGACCATCCATGTCCATATGACATCGATGTTGATATGACAATCCTTGTTGATGTGACCATCCATGTTGATATGACATCTGTGTTGATATGACCATCCAGGTTGATAGACATCCATGTTCATGTGACCATCCATGTTGTTATGAACATCCATGTTGATATGATGATCGATGTTGATGTGACCATCCATGTTGATATGACCATCCATCCATGTTTAGATGACCATCCATGTTGCTATGACCATCCATGTTGATATAACTATCCATGTTGATATGACATCCATATTGATATCACCATCCATGCTGATATGACCATCCATGTTCATGTGACCATCCATATTGATATGACATCCATGTAGATATGACCATCCATGCTCATATGACATCCATGTTGATATGACCATCCATGTTGATATGACCATCCATGTTGATGTGACCATCCATTTTGATGTGACACCCATGTTGATATGACCATCAATGTTAATCTGACATCCATGTTGATATGACCATCAGTGTTGATGTGACCATCCATGTTGGTATGACCAACCATGTTGATGTGACCATCCATGTTGGTATGACCATCCATGTTTATGTGACGATGCATGTTGAGATGACCATCCGGTTTCAGATGACATCCATGTTGATATCACCATCCGCGTTGATTTGACCATCCATGTTGATGTGACATTCATGTTCATATGACATCCATGTTGATATGACCGTCCATGTTGATGTGACCATCCATGTTGATATGACGATAAATTTTGATATGACCATCCATTTTGATATGAGATCCACATTGATATGACATCCATGTTGATATGACCATCCATGTATATAGGACATCCACGTTGATATCTAATCTGTGTTGACATAACCATACAGCTTGATAGGACATCCGTGTTGACATGACCATCCATGCTGATATGACCATCCAATTTCATGTGACCATCCATGTCGATATGACATCCATGTTGATATGACCATCCATGTCCATATGACATCCATGTTGATATGACCATCGATGTTGATATGACATCCATGTTGATGTGAGAATCCATGTGGATGTGACATTCATGTTGATATGACAATCCATGTTGATCTGCCATCCATGTTGATATGACTATCCGTGTTGATGTGACCATCCATGTTGATATGACTATCCATGTTTATGTGACCATGCACGTTGATACGACCATCCATGTCCATATGACATCGATGTTTATATCACCATCCATGTTGATATGACCGTCCATGTTGATGTGACATTCATGTTGAAGTGACCATCCCTGTTTATGTGACCATCCATTTTGATGTGACCATCCATGTTGATATGACCATCATTGTTAATATGACTATCCATGTTGATATGACCAACCATGTTGATGTGACCATCCATGTTGATATGACCAACCGTGTTGATGTGAACATCCATGTTGATATCACATTCATGTTGATATGACCATGCATGTTGATATGACCATCCATGTTCATATGACATCCATGTTGATATCACCATCCATGTTGATATGACCGTCAATGTTTTTGTGACATTCATGTTGATGTGACCATCCCTGTTGATGTGACCATCCATGTTGTTGTGACCATCCATATTGATATGACCATGCATGTTGATATGACATCCACATTGATATGACATCCAGGCTGATATGCCCATCCATTTCGGTATGACATCCTTGTTGATATCAAATCCGTGTTCGTATGACCATCCATGTTGATATGACATTGATATTGACATGATCATCCATGTTGATGTGACCATCCATGTTGATATGATATTCATGTTGATATGACCATCCATGTTGATATGACATTAATGTTGATATGACCATACATGTTCATATGACATCCATGGTGATATGACCTTTCATGTTGATGTGGCCATCCATGTTGATATTACCATCCATGTCGATATGACCATACCTGTTGATGTGACGTCGATGTTGATACGACCCTCAATGTTGATGTGACAATTCATGTTGATATTGCCATTCATGATGATGTGACCATTCATGTTGATGTGACCATCCATGGTAATATGACCATTCACGTTGGTATGATGATCGATGTTGATGTGACCTGCGATGTTGATTTGACCATCCATGTTGATATGACATCCATGTTGACATGAGCATCCATGCCGATATGACCATCCATTTGTATGTGACCATCCATGTTGATGTGATCTCCATGTTGATATGACCATCCATGTTCATATGACATCCATGTTCATATGACCATCCATGTTGATATGACAATCCATGTTGATGTTATCACCCATGTTGATGTGACATCCATGTTGATGTGACCATCCATGTTAATCTGATATCCATGTTAATATGACCGTCCGTGTTGATGTGACCATCCGTATTGATATGACCAACCATGTTGATGTGACCATCCATGTTGATATGACCATCCATGTTTATGTGTCCGTGCCTGTTGATATGACCATCCATGTTCATAAGACTTCCATGTTGATATCACCATCCATGTTGATATGACCATCCATGTTGATGTGACATTCATGTTGATGTGACCATCCCTGTTGATGTGACCATCCATGTTGATGTGACCATCCATGTTGATATGACCATCCATGATGATATGGCCATCCATGTTGATATGACCAACCATGTTGATGTGACCATCCTTGTTGATATGACCAACCGTGTTGATATGAGAATCAATATTGATACCACATCCATATTCATATGACCATGCATATTGATATGACCTTCCATGTTCATATGACATCAATGTTGATATCACCATTCATGTTGATATGACCATCCATGTTAGTGTCACATTCATGTTCATGTGACCATCCATGTTGATGTGACCATCCATGTTGATATTACCATCCATATTGATATGATCATCCATGTTGATATGACATCCACATTGATATGACATCCAGGTTGATATGACCATCCATGCAGATATGACATCCATGTTGATATCAAATCTGTGTTGGTATGACCATCCATGTTGATATGACATCGATATTGACATGATCATCCATGTTGATGTGACCATCCATGTTGATATGATATCCATGTCGATATGACCATTCATGTTCATATGACATTAATGTTGATATGATCATCCAAGTTCATACGACATCCATGGTAATATGACCTTTCATGTTGATGTCGCCAACCATGTTGATATGACCGTCCATGTCGATATGACCATCCGTGTTGATATAACATGTTGATACGACCCTCAATGTTAATGTGACCATTCATGTTGATATGACCATCCATGTTGATGTGACCATTCATGTTGATGTGACCATCCATGTTGATATGACCATCAATGTTGATGTGACCATCCATGTTGATATGATATCCATGTTGATATGACCCTCGATGTTGATATGACCATCCATGTCGATTTGAGATCCATGTTGATGTGACCATCCATGTTGATATGATCATCCATGTTGATATGACCATTCATGTTGATATGATAATCCATGTTGATATGACAAATCATGGCGATATGACATCCATGTTGATTTGACCATCCATGTTGATATGACCATCCATGTTGATGTGACCATCCATGTCGATTTGGCCATCGATGTTCATATGACAATCCATGTTGATCTGAGATCCATGTTGATGTGACCATCCATATTTGTGTGACTATTGATGTTGATATGACATCCATGTTGATATGATCATCCATGTTTATATGACTTCCATGTTGATATCAAAACTGCATTGATAGGACCATCCATGTTGATATGACCATCCATGTTGATATAACAATCCATGCTGATATGATGATCCATGTTGATGTGACATCCATGTTGATATGACCATCAATGTTGATCTCAGATTCATGTTGATGTCACCATCCATGTTGACATGATCATTCATGTTGATGTGATCATCCATGTTGATATGACCATCCATGTTGATATGACAATCCATGATGATGTGACCATCCATGTTGGTATGAACATCTATGTTGATATGACCATCCATGTTCATATGACATCCATGTTGATATCTCCATCCATATTGATATGACCATCCATGTTGACATGACATTCACATTGATATGACATCCACGTTGATTTGACCATCCATCCATGTTTTGATGACCATCAACCTTGATATGTCATTCAATGTTGATACGATATCCATGTTGATGTGAATCAAATCTGTGTTGATATGACCATCCATGTTAATATGACATTGTCATTGACATGATCATCCATGTTGAAATGACTATCCATGTTGATATGACATCCATGTTGATATGACCCTCAATGTTGATATGACCATCCATGTTGAGATGACCATTAAGTTGATATGACAATCTATGTTGATATGATCTTCCTTATTGATTTGAACATCCATGTTGATATGAACATCGTTGTTGATATGACAATCCATGTTGAAATGACCTTCCATGTTGATATGACATCCATATTGATATGAAATTTGCATTGATATGACCATCCATGTTGATATGACATCGATGTTGATACGAAAATCCATGTTGATGTGACCATCCATGTTGATATGACCATCCATCCATGTTTTGATGACCATCAACCTTGATATGTCATTCAATGTTGATATGATATCCATGTTGATGTGAATCTCAATGCTGATATGACCATTCATGTTGATATGACCTTCCATGTGGATGTGAGCATCCATGTTGAGGTGACCATCCATGTTGATATGACCAACCATGTTGATACAAACATCCATGTTTATACGACCATCCATGTTGATATGACATCCATGTTGTTATCACAAACCATGTTGAAATGACAATCCATGTTGATGTGACCATCCATGTTGATATGGCATCCATGTTGATGTGACCATCCATTTTGATATAACTATCCATGTTGATATGATGATCCATGTTGATGTGACCATCTGTGTTGATATGACCATCCATCCATGTTTAGATGACCATCCAAGTTGATATGACCATGCATGCTGATATGACCATCCATGTTGATATGACTTCCATTTTGCTGTGACCATCCATGTTGATATGACCATCCACGTTGGTATGATATCCATGTTGATATGACCATCCATGTTGATCTGTCCATCCATGTTGATATGACCATCCTTGCTGTTCTGACATCCAAGTTGATATAACCATCGAGGTTGATATGACCATACATATCATTTGCATTGATATGACCATCCATGTTGATATGACATCGATGTTGATACGAAAATCCATGTTGATGTGACCATCCATGTTGATATGACCATCCATCCATGTTTTGATGACCATCAACCTTGATATGTCATTCAATGTTGATATGACCATCCATGTTGATGTGATCATCCATGTTGATATGACATCGATGTTATACGACCATCCATGTTGATATGACCATCCATGTTTATGTGACCATCGATGTTGATGTGACCATCCACGTTGATTTGACCATCCATGCTGATGTGACCATCCATTTTGATATGACATCAATGTTGATAAGACCATCCATGTTCACATGACATCCACGTGGATATGACCATCCATGTTGATGTGACCATGAATATTGATATGACTATCCATGTTCATGTGACCATCCGTATTGATATTATATCCATGTTGATATGACCCTCAATGATGATATGACCATCCATGTTGATATGACCATCCATGTTTATTTGACCATCCTTGTTGATGTGACCACCAATGTTGATATGACGATCCATGTTGATATGACCATCCAGGCTGATATGACCATCCATGTTGATGTGACAAACCATGTTGATGTGACCAGCCATGTTGATATGACCATCCATGTTGATGTGACCATCCATGTTGATATGACCATCCATCAATCTTTATATGACCATCCATGTTGATATGACCATCCATGTTGATTTGACCATCAATGTTGATATTACATCCATGTTGATGTGACCATCCATGTTGATATGGCCATCCATGTTGATGTGATAATCCATGTTGATATGACCATTCATGTTGATATGACCATACTTGTTGATATGGCCATCCATGTTCATATAACCATCCATGTTCATAGGACATCCATGTTGATGTGACATCCATGTTGATATGACCATCCATGTTGATGTGATTATCCATTTTGATGTGACATCCATGATGATATGACCATCCATGTTGATCTTCCTTCCATTTTGATATGACCAACCATGCTGATGTGATCATCCATGTTGATATGGCCATCCGTGTTGATCTGACAATCCATGTTGATATGGCTATTCATGTTGATATGACCATACATGTTGATATGACCATCCATGTTCATATAACCATCCATGTTCATAGGACATCCATGTTAATGTGACATCCATGTTGATATGACCATCCATGTTGATGTGATTATCGATGTTGATGTGACATCCATGATGTTATGACCATCCATGTTGATCTGCCTTCCATTTTGATATGAGCAACCATGTTGATGTGACCATTCATGTTGACATGACCATCCATGTTGGTGTGACCATCCATGTTGATGTGACCATCCATGTTGATATGACCATTCATGTTGATATGATCATCCATGTTGACGGTACCATCCATGCTGATATGACCATCCATCAATGTTTATATCACCATCCATGTTGATATGACCATTCATGTTGATATGACCATCCATGTTGATATGACCATCGATGTTGAAATGACAGCCATGTTAATGTGACCATCCATGTTGATATGACCATCGATGTTGATATGACCGTCCATGTTGATGTGACCATTCGTGTTGATATGACCATCCCTGTTGATATGACCGTCCATGTTGATTTGACCATCCATGTTGATGTTACCATCCATGTTGATGTGACGTTCCATTTTGATATGATTATTCATGTGGATGTGACCATCAATGTTGATATGACAATAGATCATTTTTTATATGACCATCCATATTGATATGACCATCCATGTTGATATGACCATCTATGTTGATGTGACCATCGATGTTGATAGGACATCCATTTTGATATGGCCTTCCATGTTGATATAGCCATCCCTGTTGATGTGACAATCCATGGTGATATGACCATCCATATTGATATGACCATAGATGTTGATATGACCATCCATGGTCATATGGCCCTTCATGTCCATATGACATCCATGTTGATATGACCATCCATGTTGATATGACCATCCATGTTGATGAGACTATCCATGTTGATGTGACCTCCACGTTGATATGACCATCCATGTTGATCTGACATCCATGTTGATATGACCATCTATGGTGATCTGACCATCCATGTTGATATGACCATCCATATTGATCTGACATCCATGGTGATATTTCCATCCATGTTGATATGACCATCCATGTTGAGATGACCTTCCATGTTGATGTGATCATCCATGTTGATATGACATCGATGTTGATATAACCATCCATGTTGATCTGACCATCCATGTTGATATGACCATCCATGTTGATGTGACCATCCACGTTGATTTGACCTTCCATGCTGATATGACCATCCATGTTCATATGACATCCACATTGACATGACCATCTATGTTGATGTGACCATTGATGTTGATATGACCATCCATGTTGATGTGACCATCCGTGTTGATATGACATCCATGTTGATATGACTCTCAATGTTGCTATGACCATCCGTGTTGATATGATCATCCATGTTGATATGACCATCCATGTTGATGTGACCATCCATGTTGATATGACCATCGATGTTGATATGACCATACATGTTGATGTAACGATCCCTGTTGATATGACCATCCATCAATGCTTATATGGCCTTCCATGTTGATATGACCATCCATGTTGATATGAGCATCCATGTTGATATGACATCCATGTTGATGTGAGCATCCATGTTGATATGGCCATCCATGTTGATATGACAATCCATGTTGATATGAGCACGATTTCCGCCATAGTTATTTGAGATTATTAGACTAGATAGTCCAAAGTAAAAATCTGCAAATAGCTCCAGCCGGGATTGGTGGGTTCAGCTGTTTACCACCAAAATTTAAACACGATATATTTAGTCGTGGTGATGGAGACATAACATTCCTGCAACGATGAGCCTATGATGGTGTTTGCAGCAAATAACACATCCGTGGTCGCATCCTGCTTAGTGCCTTCAAATCTCCACAAGAGAATTCTATATGTACCCAAACTATTTCCAAGCAGCTGAAATTTCCATATCGAGACTGGCATGGGAAGATGCACATGCATCCAAAAATTGGATGTCACTCCAGAGGTCGCCCACGCGTTGTCATAATCGGATGGCGTCAAATGATGAGCGAATATCATCCAGGCACAATACGAGTCTGACAATTCTGACGACACCGAGAGAGAAAATCCAGATTGAGTTTCAGCTGCCTCCACCAGAGTTGTCATGTGGCCATGGTTATTTTCGACGCGGCAAGAATCCACATGCATTTTGTTGACAACGTCGATGGTGTTGACAGGAGTAGATTGCATACAAATTGTATTGTAGTCCATGTTGAGATCACCCGTCATGGATCCTTCTGTCTTGACCAACGAGTAGTCGGTCACTTGATTGTAACTGACGGCGCTGTCCTGAGAAGAAATTCCTGTCGTAGGAAGACCCGTCGCCTTAAATCCTGACATGGCCAGATTTTTCGTCATGGTGCCACCCGTCGTGGAGAACTTAGTTTTTCCAAACGAGATGAGCTGGCCATACGAAAGCGTCTTGGATTGTTGGATGTGGTGCCAGATGTCGCAGAGGTCATGGACAGATCGCTTGTCACTTGTCCTGTGACTAACAACGTGCTCGTCAATGCGACGTTGCCGCTAAGTGTCCCTTCCATTTTAACGTATTTGGTCAACAGCGCCACATCTATATTGGAGGCTCTCACAGCTTGAGAGATCCTGTTTTCGTCGCAGGAAGTCTATACAAACTCAGGCCGTTCATGTTGATGTTGCCCGTAATCATTCCCACAGACAGCGATAATTTAGTCTGTGCAAGTAGGTTAACGTAAGACCAGCGCGCGGCATTGGGGTCCAGGGGAGGATGACTGACCTCGTCGAGATTGGTTAGACTGTGCCAGCTCATTTTGAGAGGACACGTCATGTAGTCCTCAGCGCAGTTGACCTTTCAGGCTAGTTCGGCAGCATAGTCGCCCGACGAGGAATTGCTTCCAGAGCTGATCAAGGTTCCAAAGGTAGAGTACGACACTTTGATTCACGTAGTTAATTTTACGTAAACTATGAACAGCATTAACTTCGACACGAAGTAAAAATGTCTAGAGCATCCTCATCATTTCTTGATGCCGGACTGCCATTACATGATCATGGGTCCCACGGGTCGTGGCAAGACCCACCTGCTTTTGAACATACTTCTCAACGACATGCTCAAGTGTGATCGAATCATTCTGTACACGCTCAGTCCTCATCAGGACAAATACCACAAGCTGGCTGCTTTTGGGAATGCAATCGGCAACGATGTCGCTGAAGATTCGGCGGCGATGCCCCCCCCCCCCGCGAGTGCTGCCGGAGACATCTTCACGATCGCGGATCCAGACGAGATTTCGAGGGTGCAAGGCCTGAATTCATACCTGCACAAGATCTTCGTGTTTGACTACATAAAAATCGACCGCGAGAACATGAGTAAACTCTGCGAGTTCTTTTCTTTGTCGAGGCCCAAACGATGCAACAGAATTTATCGCAGTCAGTCTTACTATGACGTCCCGAAATGCATCCGACCAAACACAGGATGTCTTGCATTGTATTCGGGGCTGGATAACTGAGACGTGGGCGCGATCGCGAGAGACCATTGCGTAGGTATCACTTCCCGACAATTCAAAGACTGCTATGCCGAAGCGACTTCGTCGTCCATGCATGATTTCATGACGTTTCATCCCGATTCGGAAACAATTCCGGAACGGTATTCACAATGGCTTTGAGAAATTTTACCTGCCTGATTGGAATATGTGGCCGGTGAAAGCATCGATCATACCGTTCAAAAAAGTGAACACAGATCAACAGCGTGCAGATGTCCTCAAAAATTTTATCGAACAACCGGCAGCCTTATGTCAACGCGTGATCGAAGACAAAGTAAGTCAACAGTCTTTTCAGCGTGATGTAGCTGGAAAATTGTTTAAACAACTGATCGCTAAAATCCAAGATGCCAAGACGACGAACGATGATAAGCAGGATAAGATGCTTGACATACGACGATACAGCGTCAGCAGCGACAGTTGTTGGAGGATTTAGCACCGCCAGTAGCAACTCCAAAGAAACCTAAAGTAAAAACTGTTGCTACAAAACAACCTCCATCAAAATTTTCAACTAAGTTAAAA
The DNA here is from genome assembly GCA_016617855.1 of Megalonaias nervosa. Lineage (NCBI taxonomy): Eukaryota > Metazoa > Mollusca > Bivalvia > Unionida > Unionidae > Megalonaias > Megalonaias nervosa. Next base: position 6,424 of record JAECUM010036500.1, on the reverse strand, counting down.
GCTCTAAAACAACCTGCAGTAACTGGTTAAAACTAGGGAAGTAACAGAGAAATTTATACTAAAAAAAAAAGAAAATACAAGAAGAGGAAGAATCAGACTTGAAGAAGCATAGCAGAAAAATATAAAAGAGGAAAGAGAAAGACTTGAAAAGGAAACAGAAGAAGCTAGACTGAAAATGGACAGGCTTGAAAAAGAAAAAGAAGAACTTTAACAATTATAAGAGTTCGTTGACACAGAAGAGCAGTTGTATGAAGAGGAAGGAAAAGACACTTCACTTGTGGAGTATGAAGACACAAAACTTAATGAGTCTGTTGCTAATATAATCAGTAATATTAATTATTTAGAACCCGAGTCGAGCTTAGAATGGTTAATTGATTTTGAGCAAAAAGGTGGATATAATTCAATAATATTTAAGCAAAAAAGACGTACCTTTGGATGGAGATTATTTCCACATTACAGCAGCACGTCAATTACTTAGTAAAGAAAGCCAAATGTGTCGTTTACTGGTAAGCCTACCACAGAAAAGAATAAGGAAAAGGGATTAGGATGAGTGAAACAATAGAGAGATTAAGAAAGGCAAATACGGGTTTTAAAGTTGGGGCTGATAAAAGAGAAAAAAGTACAGAGATTACTTAGAAAAAGAGAGAACAAAACAGACTGAACAGCAGTCTCAGCACTCAGTAGTAGTTGGCTGGATTAAAATGTGCCTTTCAAAATCGATGGAGGGTGAGAAGACCTTAAGTGGTATAAGCTACTTTCATATAACTGTCGACTCTAAACTCAATTTGCTGATCGCTTCTAAACAAGCTGGTAATGTCCGTGTGGAGGTCGACAACGAGATGGTGGAAATCCTCAATCATCTTCTGGATCAGCAGCTGGTGACGTCGGATCAGAATCGTATTTTGTACTAGGACTTTATATAGAGAATGGTACTCGCTGCTATTACGCAGTTGTTTGACTCAAAAACGGTCACGTCCACGGTGACGTATAATCGACCGCTGCAACTCGACCAACAATCGTCGTATGAGATAGGGTTGATCTCCGCCGAAATCTGGAATAGCTTCTTCTACATCACCACCAACAACAGTCAGTTTTCATACTGGGTCTCTGCTCAGAGATACACGATCACGATTTCTCCGGGAAGCTACAACTTCACCGACATTGCCGCGGAATCCCTCGACTGATCACCGCCAACGGACACGCCAACGTTAAAGTCGAACCCAATTATTCCACGCTGCGGACTAGCATCACCCTCTCTGGAGGATATCGCGTGGGATTCAATATTCCTCATTCGTTCGGCTACATTCTGGGGTTTAGCGTGGGTAATATCCTGTCTCAAAATGGAGTCTACGAAGGGGATCTTCTCGTCAACATCATCGACGGGAACAGCCTCCTCAACAACTGTGTGATTGTCCAAGGATCCTTGCCTTCGGTAGTCTCTGCCTGCAACGTGATTTATTCGAAAAAATATTCCACCTGGCTCTCTTATGCAACCTCTTCCTAATCCGTCCATTTATTATCCCATCGCGACCACGTACTCGATCTCGAAAATCACCATGCGGATCATCGATCAGTCTGACAACGTCGTCAATAACAACAAGGAAAAAATCACCTATTACCTGCGCATGCGACGAAGGGTCTGATAGTGTAGGAAATTTCGTAGACATATCTAAAAAATGTTTCTAGTTAAAATAAAGCAACGATGAAACCATCACATGTTCAGCGACGTAACATCCTGGGTGGATTCTTATCCACGCTCTTTTCTTCTGTACGTACAAACCTTCCCAGAATTGCCTCCAGAGCTGCCTCATCACTCTCAAGGCCGCCGAAGTAGGAGCCACCTCTGCGGCGGGAACAGCAGTAGGACAAAAATAGCCAGCAAAATAATGCCCTCAGCAACTACAGCAGCAAAATCTCCAATAGCAGAGTTGCCAGTATCCAGAGAAATAAGGAAGGCTTTTCAAAAACATCTAAAATCCTCAGGAAGTGATCCGGAAAAATCTTACAGGAGTTAGTCAAAAAGGTCAGTATGCCAAGCTCACAAGGTCCTTCTATCAGCGCCATGATGTTCAGGTATGGCTTAAAACGATTACAATAATTTGTTATCACGATATTATTTGTATCACATATTTATAGCATATCATCATGTATTTGTGATTCACTCCCGATTACCTCCGTCTCAACGATGATACTCTCGTAGACGACTCCACCAACGAGAACGAGTATTTGTGGTATCAGAACTGCAACTTCACTAACCTCAATGCGATCAGCCATCGAAACATAAAGACGCGCGACGAAGATGTGTATCTGATTCGCCATGAGGCCTCTCTGGAAGTCCGCAGAATATACAAATAAGCGCTAACCCACCAGCTCACCATGCAGACGGCGATCAGGTCACGCTCCAATATAATGATTCAAGTCTGCATAATACCAACTGAACAATCAAACCGTCGAAGAAATCAATGGCTACTTTCCTCAAACCAGCACCATTCTGAATTTGATCATGTTTAGCGATGCCTACATGCGATCGTGCGCCATCAACATGTGGTGGTTCATAGATACAGTGACGGGTGCTGCGGTGAGTAACAAATTTCCTTCCAACGACGATGTGCTTCTGCAGCAGCGATGGCGGATGCCGCTAATGTGACAGGAACCCTTTTCAGAACCAATTTTGTTTTCAAACGTAATGCTGCCTACAACGTCGGATTTACCGCACAACACACTCTGACTGATACTGGCCACGAGATCTGCATGATGCTTCCTCTCAGCAGCATCTTTGGGGTACATCGAGATATCCACACCATCTTTAGAGGCGTCAAACACACGCTGGTGTTGGAAAGAGACTCCCCCACTCAATACATGCACAGACCAGTTGAAGTAGATGATGGACAATTCAACTTGTCGCTGTGGATGTTCAAAATCACACCCTCCGCTGCACATATGCTCGAATTGGAAAGGACGTTACACTAAAAAACTCTACATCGAGCAACACCGCATCTATATGCAACAGTTCACTGCGGCTTAAACGGCTACCTCGTGGAGAGTCTCCACCAACCCAGGTAGCGACCTTTCCAGATATGTCTTCTTCGCCTTCAAACTTGCGGAGCAGCGTAATGTTGTTCAAACACAATCTGAAAACAAGTACATCTTCAAACATCTCAGTCTATCCCTCATTCGCGTCTGCATCAACTCCAGGCAGTATCCAGAGCGAGAACTCGAAAGCAACTTCGCTGACGCAACCAGAAATAATTCTCGCGCCTACATGATGTTGATGGAGGCCATGCAGAAGTACCAAGATGTGGACACAGGCACTCATATCTCCATGAAAAAAAGACACCGCAGCGACAACGACGACGTGATGGAGGATCAATCGCCACTGCCATCATTCTCTTCCTGAAAACTATGCCCTCCAAGTTGTTGGCGAACGTTCTGGCCCTATTAGGAATGGCCGCAGCCGTGGAATCGACTCAAAAAGTCACCATGGGAAATATCATGCGTCGAAATAGACGAGCCATCGTCACCTCATAAACTGGCTATAGACATCTCAAGCCAAAACGAGGAAATAAATATTAAGAGCATTTCATATAACGTCATCATATTGCACATTCCAGTAGATTCACGCTGTCTCCACAGCAGAAAAGAAAGTATCGCTTTGGCGGCCACTCATAAAAGACCTCTCTCCGTCCGACTCAAAGCCTCCACACTCACCACACCTGACGGACTCATGCTGACCCAAAGACAAGTGAACGCGGTCACTAAACAGGCAGCTCTAAAATGTATCGTAATAAACTTATCTGCGTCAGAGCTGTCCAAATGAGGAGGATTTATCTGTCCTCCCCTTGCTGAAATCACTGAAATCTTACTGCCAGGATTGCTTGGTATCGGTGAAGGACAACAACTGGCAGGCAGCACGCGGCAAGGGAATTACCAGCATGAGAAAAAAGGATTTAAGTAATTTTGATCTAGAGTAACTCTTAGTCTCTCATCTCGTCGATGATAACACCTGTGTATGGTACTGAGAGGATTACATACAGAGCAGACGATGAGGAAAATCACCGGTTGAGACATTTTAAAAAATTTAAAGTATAATGTATATAGCAAGGATGGGGTCGTGGTGTCTCAAGTGTAAAGCCAAGACGGAGAGTGTAGACCCCCTCGAGGTGGTCACCCAATATCGACGACGTACGATCCAATATAGGTGTGTTGCGTGGATACAAAAATCTCATTTTGTCAAAGCCAATACAAATGTAGAATAATTTGTATAACAAATATATCATTGCAGACATTGTGAGCTCGGTACGAGCTGCGAGGACCTTCACGTGGAAAGAAATCTGTGTGTGGGAGATTGTTAAGGATGTGGACATCAACAAATTCTCGGACGAGCCATGGATGTTCATGCTCTCGTCGGAAAACTTCCCATACCCAGAGGTGGATGGAAGTTGCCTGGATATAAGTACATCGGGTCGTGGATTCTCTTAGACCAACAACTGGATGAGCACGACCAGCCCCTGCCACGTCAGGAGCTCTAGAACGACGTCGATGCCATCGCGATGCACCATGACATCTGTTACAGAGATCATCCCGACGACAAAGCGGGATGCGATTGAATTATGCTGATGGACTTAAAACAACTCAAGCCTAACAATTTCAGAGAAAGTGTCGACCGAACATTCACTCGATGCATCATCGGCACCAAACATAAACTCGGCATTGTTGTCAATACTGTAGTTGATGATCTCGCAGACGAACTGCATAAACCTGCACGCAAACATTTTCCATGACGAAGAGTCATCGCCGTAGACGTGGACGAAATATGGTCGGCAGATCTTGTCGACATGAGAGATTACGGTGCTTATAACAATGGTTTCCATTATCTCATGACGGTCATCATTTCTTCAGTAAATGTGCTTCGATCGTTCCTCTCAAAAACCAAAAAGGAGCTTCTATCGTTCAAGAGCTGGATCAAATCACAGACACACAAAAAAACACATAAACTCTGGGCTGATCATGATAGCGAATTTTATAACAAAACCGTCTCGGACTGGGTTCAGCAAAATAACAACACCTTGTAGCACTCATAATCCTCTCACAGTCACGGTCATTGAACGCTTTAACGGAACCTTCAAAAATAGCATGTGGAAGAGATTCACCAGCGATAATACCAATCGATACTTAGATATTCTTCCAGACCTCGTAGACCGCTACAATCACACCTACCCTCGAAGCATTCGAATGACCCCCTCAGAAACATCATCAATTACACCAGATGGTGTTTGCACTCAACAACAACAAATTGCCGAGGCCTTAATTTTTCGAGCCAAATTCAAAGCAGGGAATCGTGTCAGAATCAGTCGATAAAAATCCACGTTCGAGAAAGGTTACACTCCTAACTGGACCGAAGAAGTCTTCGTCGTCGATGCCATTCAGAAAACATTTCCCATCACGTACTCCCTCAAAGATTCTTCAGGAGAACCCATCCAAGGTTCTTTTTACGAACAGGAATTACAAAAGACAGACCAGGATGTGTTCTGAGTTGCAAATGTCATCTCCACCGAGGTAAAAGGTCGCTCGTCAAGTGGTTGCCTATCCTGAACAATTCAACTAGTGGAATCCCACTCCCTCTCTGACTAGCTTGACAAAGCCTCGGAACTAATCTTTTCATACTGTTCCATCAAGTTCTTTCCAGACACAGCTTTACATTTTCTGCATGCTCGACCAGACCCATCTTCTCAAAATTACTTTTAAACACATATTCATATTTGATAAATTTTGCACGATCCATCAACTGCACTCGAGTCACTTTGTTCAACCAATAATCAAACTCGTTTCGCTGGGGCTCTGGCAAGTGAAAACGCTTCAGCATATTTCGGATGTAATACCGCTGATTGTACCGCTGCATTGGACATTGATGACGATGACTACGCTTTACACACTCCTCATCCTCCTCCTCTTCACTCTCTTCATAATAAATCATCTCAGGCACGTAACTCAGATCCGTATTCGAGTACTCTAACAGCTCCTTCGCACGCTTCAACCACGCCTTTGACTCCTCCTCACTTAATTAAAACTTTGGTTCGTGGCTCTGTTTGTTCAGACCCGACTTGTCTACGCGCCAGGGATAACACGGAAAAGACATATTTACTATACTACAAACACGTCTCTAATATGAAAAAATACAGTGAGCCAGAACCCCTATTATTCACCACAGCGATCTACGACAACTGCGTCAGAACCGGCGATCGATCCCCACGAACAAGTGAGCTAGAACCTCCTTTGACTTGTAACCAATACTCCCATTTACATGGACAAGTCAGCCAGAACTCCTGTGTAAAAAGCATAGGTAAGCCAAAAACACACTTTACAGGGAAAAGTGAGATGGCTTTGTAATTTTCACGGCTCACACTTCCAACTCATACAGCAGAAT
>JAECUM010036499.1:0-21806 GCA_016617855.1 Megalonaias nervosa | reverse complement strand
TTAAGTAATAAATGAAGAGAAGTTAAATAAACTAGATGGCATTGTGATCATATACCATCAGCCAGAGTTTTTGTTACATGCATAAGCTTATCATTGATGCAAGGGGCCTAACCTTGAAAATTATTGACTGCTCTAGATCTAGTTTTAAACATGTGTAGGTATCTCTTTATTTTTGATCAGTTCTTTTTTTTGTCAAATTGGTTGGTAACCATAAATTAATACTACCTGCATCTCAGGTAATTTTGCCTTAAAATAGGTTTACCATGGCAACATAATGAAAACTCCATCATTTTAATGTTCTGCCCAGTAATCACTAACAAATCCACATACTGGCAATATCCTGTATAATGGCAATGTGATCACTGGACTTTCCAGCTATTTTCAGCCTCCTTGTGGTTAAAAAAAATTAAAACATGAAGGAACCTAATTTTTCTGTAGTTTTCATGTGACTTCCAACATTAGCTGTCCAACAGTGAGGTGATTGAATTGTAATAAAACACCAGTTTTTTCCCAGTGGCAGTTTAGCATCTAAATATTTAAGTATGAAATTCTTAGGCAGAGTTTGACAGCGTTCATTTTTTTGGCAAATTTAATTTATTATTTTGATTAAATTGGGAATTAATGTAACCTACAAAAAGAATTATAGTAGGAATTTTTGAAAATTTAAGAAATTAAATCCTAAAGTATTAAAATAAAACAAAGACATTTTATTTAGGGATTCCAAAATATTCTATTTCGGGATTTAATTTTTTTTCTTCATTGTAGGACAGAATTTTAGAGGTCTTTATTGGCTGTTCTATCTTTTGATTGTATTGTATAACAGAATCTTAGAGGCCTGTAATGGCCATTCCATTAATTGATAGTATTGTTTAACAGAGAATCTTCTATGCCTGTAATGGCTGTTACATCAATCGGTGGTATTATATGGCACAGAATCTTTGAGGTCTGTAATGGCTGTTACATCAGTCGGTAGTATTGTATAGCACAGAATCTTCGAGGAATGTAATGGCTGTTACATCAGTCGATAGTATAATATAGCACAGAATCTTCGAGGCCTGTAATGGCTGTTACATCAGCTGGTAGTATTATATAGCTAAGAATCTTCAAGGACTGTAATGGTTATTACATCAGTTGGTAATATTGTATAGCACAGAATCTTCGAGGCCTGTAATGGCTGTTACATCAGTCGGTAGTATTATATAGCACAGAATCTTCGAGGCCTGTAATGGCTGTTACATCAGTCAGTAATATTATATAGCACAGAATCTTCGAGGCCTGTAATGGCTGTTACATCAGTTGGTAGTATTATATAGCACAGAATCTTTGAGGCCTGTAATGGCTGTTACATCAGTCGTTAGTATTATATAGCACAGAATCTTCAAGGCCTGTAATGGCTGTTACATCAGTCAGTAATATTATATAGCACAGAATCTTCGAGGTCTGTAATGGCTGTTACTTCAGTCGGTAGTATTATATAGCACAGAATCTTCGAGGCCTGTAACAGCTGTTACATCAGTCAGTAGTATTGTATAGCACAGAATCTTCGAGGCCTGTAACAGCTGTTACATCAATCGGTAGTATTGTATAGCACAGAATCTTCAAGGCCTGTAATGGCTGTTTTGTAAATTGGTAGCATTGTTTCAGCAGTTTGTATATTTGATTTTAGAAGGAAGCAGCACAGGAATAAAATCACTTGAGATCTCAGAAGTTTAATTCAAGTGTTACCAAGATATTGGATTGATAATCGTTAAACTTGTTGAATGCAGCTATCAAGACATAATAAAGATATTAGATTGATAATGAATTCATCATTAAATTTGTATAATGAATCTTTAAAAAAAATAGAAAGGAGGTTTTGAATCCAGTTATCCATTGTTTTATGGTATAATACAATCATCACTATATTTGTCAGATTTCACCACATTTTGTGAAACATTTTTAATTTTTTTTTTATTCCAGTACTGATATAGAATTCAAACTGTTTTTACATTTACCGCAGGTGAAAACCAGCTTCTGAAATATGAGACTTTTACAAACAACAAATTTTACTAATTACTGGAAGGACAATTAATATACAGCCCTCTCACTACAAAGTACTTGTTTATGATAAGTCTTCTTGTTCAAAGACAGATTTACTGTAAGGTGGTATACATCATGGCTTCTTTGGATAGTGTTATAATGAGGGAGTACAGTATCATATACTCCATGGCTCCCATGGACAGTGGTATAATCAGTAGGGAGTACTGCATTTACCAGGAAAAAGAAACATCACTTTGGGTGGGTGGGTTTGTATTCGTGTGTGTGTGTGTGTGTGTTGTATATTGGGTAATACTTGACATTCAGACTGGCCATTGGCTTGTGCAGTGATTTATATATCGGTTAATACTTGACATTCAGACAGACTGTTGGCTTGACAAAGGTTTATATATTGGTTAATATTATTTTGTTACTGTATAATACAAGCATGAATCAAATTAATCAAAACCCTGGTATTTACTTGGTGGGTGTGCTTTACTTCAATTTTTTTTAAAAATGAATTTTCACTTTACAAAACATATTGAGCTCGAGAAAGAAGTGGTCTAATGCACGATATTAGAGACATCTGTATTGTGTACCATCCCCTACAAAACAATGGTGTCAAATATAGGTTCTTTTCCATTTCAGTCATGGAATTCATTAGCACAAGTAGGACAATTATCTCACAAATTAATTTTTTTTCCTTTTTTTCCCCAGATGCACAAGCTGCACACTGAGTGATTTCCCTTGCACTTGGTGCATCAACAACCACATGTGTACCTTTGACACCAGTGGTTGTCCAGACAACAGGCTGGTCTTGGGGAAAAATGTAAGTCATCCAATATTGTATTAAGACAATCTTGCAATTATCTTTCCATGAAATACAATAGACCTGATGAACAATAATCTTTACATGGATACAATAGACCTAATGAACAGTAATCTTTCAATGAAATACAGTAGACCTGATGAACAGTAATCTTTCCATGAAATACAATAGGCCTGATGAACAATAATCTTTCCATGGATACAGTTGACCTAATGAACAGTAATCTTTCCATGAAATACAATAGACCTGATGAACAGTAATCTTTCCATGAAATACAGTAGACCTGATGAACAATAAGTTTTCTGTGAAATACAGTAGACCTGATGAACAAAACAATAATCTTTCCATGAATACAGTAGACCTGGTGTACAGTAATCTTTCCATGAATACAATAGACCTGATGTACAGTAATCTTTCCATGAATACAATAGACATGATGAACAATAATCTTTCCATGAAATACAATAGATGTGATGAACAAGGATCTTTCCATGAAATACAATAGACCTGATGAACCAAGATCTTTCCATGAATACAATATACTGTATCAGATTGATGAATTGTATTTTATACTACAGATTGACTAATTTGATTTTAGAACACAGAGAATTCATTTATTTTCATGAGTATCAATTTTCATGATTTTAAGAAGATTTGTGCTTTTGTTAAAACTTCAATTCTTAGATTGAAGAGGGGGTCTATTCTATTCATGGAAAGATTATTGTTCATTAGGTCTTTCAATTTGTGACTTGTAGCAGCCATGAAATCCACAAAATTTGTACCCCAAGAAAAATGGTGTTTTTCTGTCTCCATAAAAGTTTATTTTCATAAAATGTTTAGATGATTGTTTTTGAAAACTTGGGTATTCATGGTATTTTTAATGTAACTTCCAAGTGACAGCTGATCAGAAATGTTCGTACTCAGGGTTGGGAGGTTTTTTGAAAAATGGGCCAGATCAGGTGACTTTCTGAGTCAGCACTTTATTATTCAGGAAGTTTGTTCAACCGTTACAGTTTTGATTTTATAGTTATTTGTATTAATACTGTTTTATGTAAAACTAGTAATAAATGTCAAAATATGATCTTTAAATTACTTCAGTGATCTTCATGGGAATTATAAAGAACACAACACCATTAATAACAGACATCAAATGAACTCATTCTGGATATGCTCCATGTTTATCAAAACCAAGTAAACAATTTAAAACTTTCTTTTATTTTCATATGATAAAAAGTAACACAGAACCATAACAGTAAATTCCTTGTGAACTGAAGTGAACTTTTAACATTTCAAACAATTAACAAATTTCTGATTTTCTTCCAAGATGGTAGTACTAGTGGTGGCATTAATGTGTCATTGGTGTATGTATGGCAGTTATCACAAAGATTTTCTGCCCTGACCACACAATTCAGGGTGTTCATGTACAGTACCAATTGGTTGCCCATGGCAACCATCAGTAGCCAGCTTTACAGGAACACAGTGCATGGTATGATCACTAAGCAACACTGCATATCACATGGTGTGTCTCAGAGTTTGAGTAAGTTACAAGGACATTAAAAGTGGACACATTCATAAATAAAGGACACTTTGAATATTTGAAGATGAATTTTTGATTTGAATATTTGCCAAAAAGTATTCATATTCGAATATTCATTTTAGCACTTGAGAAAAATAGTGTCTTCACATTATTATTGATCCATGTTGATTTTAGCTGTAGAATAAGTCCTTATTATTGATCCATGTTGATTTTAGCTGTAGAACTAAGTCCATAATATCCTTGTCATGCCAGATTTCTTGTAGTACATTAAAACCTTTTGCAACCACCCCAAAAAGTTTAGTTTAGTCCTATCTATTGTTCAAAGAAGAAATTTAAGCGCTGTAAATCAGACAACCTCCCAGTTGATGTTACTTTTCCCCAGTCCAATCTTTGACCCTAGTTAGGACTTAATACCATTGTACCATCCAGTCCACTTTAGTCCCATTTTGTCAGAATAACATGTTACTGCATATAAAAATATTTTTGATTGAATTGAGACTTTTATTGATTTTATTGTCATGTCACTTCCTCCGACAAAGCAATGCTTTTTTAGCAAACATATTATTGTTCAAATTACTGTGAATTTTGTGGTTATCAATTTTTGTGAATTTTATGGCTTTCACAAACCACACATTTAAAGACCTAATGAATAATAATGATCCCTTTGTGAAAATAATAGGACCCCCATCCCAAACAATGAATTTGACTTCAAAGTTGATTCCACAAATATAAATCAATTCACAGAAATGAATAATCCAAGTTTTTTAGAGGTAAAAATCTGAATTTAATTGTGATTTGTTGCTATTTGTAGGTAATTTGATTTTAAGATTTTTAAATTAAAACCTATTTATTCCATTTCAGGTGAAGCCTCCAGTTCTTTCGAGTCACAACGAAGGGCCGCAGTTGTGTCCTCGTATCCAATCCAATGAGATTGAGATATTTGTTCCATCTGAGACGGACAAGAAAATCGTGGTGTCAGCATTAAACCTAGAGGTAAGACTATGCATTTTCATTCCATATCATTGTAATCTGTTACCATTGTTAGCTTCATCTATAAAATAGAGACAGTTTCAATGTTCAGCAGGGTACCAGTCATAAAGACAATAACATGGAAAACACAATGCTGTAATAATAATAGTAATGCTACTATTAATAATAAATATACAGTTAGTATACAGAATTATCTCCCTCGTGGCCAACAACCTTTTACTTATTTACAGAGAATTATAAACAGATTAAACATCAAATCTATTGTACATGTATGTTTTCTCACAAGGATTGTCCATATAAATTACTCAGGTCAGGGATCTCCATATAAATTCCTCAGGTCAGGGATTGTCCATATAAATTACTCAGGTCAGGGATTGTCCATATAAATTCCTCAGGTCAGGGATTGTCCATATAAATTACTCAGGTCAGGGATCATCCATATAAATTACTCAGGTCAGGGATTGTCCATATAAATTACTCAGGTCAGGGATTGTCCATATAAATTACTTGGGTCAGGGAACTTCCAGGGTCAGGGAACTTCCAGGGTCAGGGAATGTCCATATAAATTACTCAGGTCAGGGATTGTCCATATAAATTTCTCTGGTCAGGGATTGTCTGTATAAATTACTCAGGGAATGACATAAATTACTCAGGTCAGCAATTGTCTGTATAAATTACTCAGGTCAGGGAGTGTCCATATAAATTACTTCAGTTTGGGATTGTCCATATAAATTACTCAGGTCAGGGATCGTCCATATAAATTACTCAGGTCAGGGATTGTCCATATAAATTACTCAGGTCAGGGATTGTCCATATAAATTACTCAGGTCAGGGATGTCCATATAAATTACTCAGGTCAGGGATTGTCCATATAAATTACTCAGGTCAGGGATTGTCCATATAAATTTCTCTGGCCAGGGATTGTCTGTATAAATTACTCAGGGAATGACATATAAATTACTCAGGTCAGCAATTGTCTGTATAAATTACTGAGGTCAGGGAGTGTCCATATAAATTACTTCAGTTTGGGATTGTCCATATAAATTACTCGGGTTCTTTATAAGTTGTCTAACCAAGAGTTCATGCTTTTTCCTTCTAGCCTACACTAGAGTTGTCAGCAGATTACTCTTGTGGAAATTAACAGAAAAAATTGGGGTTTTTGTCTCCATTATGATAACACATGACTCTTGTCTGAGAAAATTATATTGCATTCCTTTATAATGCAATTCCAAATAGTATATTTCTACAGGGCCAGTGACCAGAATGAAAAAATTGAGAGAAGATAAAATGCGAAATTTAGACTTTTAAAAATTCATTAGCTGAATAAATTTACATGAAAACCCAAAATATCATACCTGAATTGGTCTGTCAAATATAAGACATGGGTTAAAAAAAAACATGAAAATTTGTATTATATCTTTTTTTTTTTGCTATTTGAAACATTATTTTTGGGAAAAATACACAAACACAGTGAAGTTATAAATATAATAATTTAAATAAATTTTAAAATCATTACTGTATGTTTCATGGTGTTTTGTTGAGTCTGCCTTGTCTGTCATCCCCCCATCACACACATTCATGTGTTAATGGAGTTTTGGACTACTGCCGATGGGTATACAGTGGTAAGCAGTTTGGACTATGCCGATGGGTATACAACGGTAAGCAGTTTGGACTCTGCTGATGGATATACAGTGGTAAGCAGTTTGGACTCTGTTGATGGGTATACAGTGGTAAGCAGTTTGGACTCAAGTTTTGATTCTTCTTCCCTCCAACCCCCACCTGTATTTACATTTATGGACCCTAACTACTGTTATAATGAGGAGAGGGGTGTATTTAAATTTATACATTGTTGTTCCTAATTTGTACCTATTACATGAGCTTGATCTTTATTTCTGTGTTTATTTTCAGGATTTTCAAACCTCACTCACCTGTTTCTTTAATCTTAACAATGGAAAACAGGTCAATGCCAAGGTAACGAGACATCCCAATGGAGAAAGCATCATTGAATGTGAACTCATACATGTAAGTACAATACATAGAAGTGTTATTTCTTGTAACATGCTGTCTGTAACATGAAGAAGAGGATTGATCGATTCAATTTTAACAGCACATACAATATTATATCACGCTGAGGCAGTGGGGGTTAAGTACCCTGGCCAGACACACTTTTTCGCTGGTCTGTGCAGGATTGAGGCTCTGCACTGTTAAGGTCAGGAGTCCAGGTTTCTAACCACATTGCTACAGCAGCTCAGATGAAGAAGAAGGACTTTATTTAGAGAAGATAACTTATTTAGTTAAAAGTACAATGACAAAAAATTTCAGTGAAATACAGTCATAGCAAAACAAACTTTTCCTATATGGACAGGTTTCCTTCATATAATGGTTGATACAGACATTAAGAAAAGTGACCTAAAATACAGTCCTTTATATCAAAGTTTATAATGATCATAAAATTAAGTAAAGGGACTTGAAATGTTGTCCTTTATGGAAGGTAACCTTCATATAAAGGTTGATAACTGTAATGAAATGAAAAGACGAAATAAAAATATTGTCCTTTTTGGACTGAACAGGTATACTTTATATCATGGTTGACACTAATAATAGAATTAAAAGAAAAACTTGTGTTCTTTATGAACAGGTTTCTTTATTTCAAGATTGATAATAATGATAGGACAAAAGGACTTAAAATGCTGTCCATTATGGATAGGTTCAATCTGTTTATTGCTTTGTTGATACATCTTGTAACTACCATAGCTCTACAACCTTTACACTTAAATGATGCCTGTTGGAAGTCCATTGCATGTAGACCTTATCATTTACACATTAATGGATGCCATTTGGTAGATTAATGCCTTTGCATTTACACATTAATGAATGCCATTTGGTAGGTGAATGCCTTTTCATTTACACATTAATGAATGCCATTTGGTAGTGAATTGCCCATCCAATAAATGCCTTTGCATTTACACATTAATGGATGCCATTTGGTAGGTTAATGCCTTTACATTTACACATTAATGAATGCCATTTGGGAGGTGAATGCCTTTGCATTTACACATTAAAGGATGTCATTTGGTAGTTGAATTGCCCATCACAGGAATGCCTTTGCATTTACACATAAATGAATGCCAATTGGTAGGTGAATTGCCCATCACATGTATGCCATTGCATACTTGCACATAATTGATGCCATTTGGTGGGTGATTGCCCATTGCATGTAGGCCTTTGCATTTACACATAATTGATGCCATTTGATAGGTGATTGCCCATTACATTTAGGCCTTTGGATTTTGAGAGTTAATTTCCTTTTTTGATCAAACTGTGTTCAGTATGTCCATTTGCAATTTATCCATAACTAATTGATCATGTATTGAACATTTCTAATTGAGTCTACACCAATCTCACTATTAGGCCTTATATAAGAAATTTGGAAATTTAGACTGACAGACACTTGATTCTTTTATGATAATTTTATTTGGCTATTTCATGCTACATGTACGTAATGAATGTCAAGGCTAGATTCAGTACAAAATAACAAGGTTGAAATAAGTTTGATCAGAAAAATGAGAAACAAAGAAGCATTAGGATTTAAAGTGTGCTAAACACAAGAACATCTTCTAATAAAACAAACAAAAATAAATTGTTGAAACTTCATAATCTTCAATTTCAGTTTTCTTATTTGGGCAATACAAGTGACATGAAGGTGCCATTCCAGATTTCCTGGGCACCCAACAAGCCACTCGACAACCCAGAGAAAATACAAGGTAAAAACATTGCGTTCATGTAGATTCTGTTCAAGTTCTGTGATAGTCAGTAATCGCAACTTACCATTATTAAGCCATCCAGTTATGGCCTGTCATAGTCAGTAATCACAACTTGTCATTATTAAGCCATCCAGTTATGGTATGCCATAGGCAGTAATCGCAACTTATCATTATTAAGCCATCCAGTTATGGTCTGTCATAGTCAGTAATCACAACTTATCATTATTAAGCCATCCAGTTATGGTCTGCCATAGTCAGTAATCACAACTTATCATTATTAAGCCATCCAGTTATGGTCTGTCATAGTCAGTAATCACAACTTGTCATTATTAAGCCATCCAGTTATGGTCTGTCATAGTCAGTAATCACAACTTGTCATTATTAAGCCATCCACTTATGGTCTGCCATAGTCAGTAATCACATGTTATCATTATTAAGCCATCCAGTTATGGTCTGTCATAGTCAGTAATCACAACTTGTAATTATTAAGCCATCCAGTTATGGTCTGCCATAGTCAGTAATCACAACTTGTCATTATTAAGCCATCCAGTTATCTGACATGGTCAGTAATTGCAAGTTATCATTATTAAGTGATCCAGTTATGGGAGTCATTACATGTACCATGGAATATCTTGATTTCTGTACTTGCAGGTTAGGAGGGTTATTAGATGTATCATGGAATATCTTTATTGCTGTACTTGCAAGCTATCCGCTTAGGGCAGTTATTAGATGTACTGTGGAATATCTTGTGGAATATCAGGCTGCCTTTGAAACATCTCAGAAAAACAAATTTCATCATCTTTTTGAATTCCCTTTACACACTGAAAGCTTTGCAAAACTTTAATTTTTGCAACTTATCTATGTCCCATGTCTAACAGAAATATGATTTACTTATAGAATCAAGAAAAGTATTCTCTAATTTTGGCTGCATGATCACATTGGTATTAGGAGTAATGGAAGTAGAGCTGAAGTAGCCAGAGCTACACAACAGTTATTCTTTTCTGAATTGAAGATGTTGGATAGTGACCTCAAATATTATATAACGTGGAATGTTATATATACTTGGCACAATATGATGAATGAAAACTCCTCAAACTAGTTGATGAGAACGTCATGACAATCATTGAAGACTGGCAACCGTCATGAATAGCAAATCACAGGTGAGGAGTAATGTGTGTCTTGCATATAGAATAGACATACCTTGCCAGTTACCACTGACAGGCAAACACATTTCTGTCGAGTGTATCCACTTCCATCCTGTGAGACAAAATTTTATATGCAAACTCAATTAAGAAGCTTTAAATTATATGCCACCAAAGAAAAACTTTGAATTTTTAAAAGAATGCAGTTTACATAACACATTTTGACTTGTATTTTAATAGCAGGAATATAGTTTCCTGCACTTATTGCATTGCTTACCTTCTTCCAAGATGCAAGTCCTGAGTCCAGGTTTCATACTCCCTCTTCCAGTTGCTAAGTACTAATTGAAGGACTAGAAGAAGAAAAATAACATGGTCCCAGTCTGATTCCTTAGTAGTATCCAACATACAGAAGATCTTCCTATTTTTGCTTGGTTTGTCGTGCACATACACGTCTTGATGCTGGGCAATTTTCATGTTTGTAGTTGTTGGTTTATTTTTGGCCAAACATGCCATTTTTTGTTTTATTTTAGTTATTTTCGCTAATCCATGTTTATAATTTGTACGTCTGTGTTTTTTTTTCATTGTTTTTGAAGGATTTCTGCACCCTGCACCTTGCTTTGTGAAGTGGTGCTCCAGTAAATTTATCCCTTGTTTTAGTAACAAGTTTTATGGTAAGTATATCCTGCCCATTTCTGGTTCAAATTCATATTGTTATTGTGTTCTTCCATGTCTTTCTGTTTCAGATGATATTATTTTTGAGGTGTGGGCAAGGAAGGTGTTGTAGGAAACACAAAGTGTGGGTAGATATGGGCATAAGAAAACCTTGTAGGACACTCAGGGTGTGGGTAAATGTGGCTAAAGAAAACCTTGTAGGACACTCAAGGTGTGGGTAAATGTGGCTGAAGGAGGCCTTGTAGGACACTCAGGATGTGGGTAAATGTGGCTACAGGAGGCCTTGTAGGACACTCAGGGTTTGGGTGAATATGAACAAAGAAGGCCTTGTAATACACACAAAGTATGGGTGAATATGGGCCTAAAGAAAGCCTTGAAGGACACACAAAATGTGGGTAAATATGAGCATAAGGAGGCCATGTAGGGCATAAGTTTTGGGCAATTATGAGCCTAAGAAGGCCCTGTAGGATGTGCAGGGTGTGGGTAAATATGGACATAAAGAAAGCCATGTAGGACACACATGGTGTGGGTAAATATGGGTATAAGAAGGCCTTGTAGGACATAAGTTGTGGGCAATTATGAGCCTAAGAAGGCCTTGTAAGACACACATGGTGTGGGTAAATATGGGCATAAGAAGGTCTTGTAGGAGACACAAGGTGCATAAATATGGGCATAAGAAGGCCTTGTATGACACTCATTCCACATATTTATCATGACCAAATGTTAGTATACTGATGATTATCTGATGTGTTGTCTTTTTCATGATGCAATATGGGGTTTAGGTGAAAGTCAGTGCACATATACCCCCCCTCCATCCCAGGATGATTCCTACTAATCTAAGGGATCTAGGGCACTCCCTGTTGTAGGGAAGCTACCACATCCATTGAGAGAGGGATCAGTAGCTCCTCATTTATTCAGAAATTGCTCCACACTCACCTTCAGTTTCTTGATGGAGAAGTCCTTGTTCCCAGCAAGTCTACATAGATTGTTGGAGGCTGTTGCTAATATGTCATGGCATGTCCTTTTGATGTCCATGGCATGCTCTCTACGGAGCTTCTCCACCTCAGCAGAGATGCTGCTTTTGACACTTAAAAAGTTATTGCTGGATCACAGAAAAAGAACATTTTTGAGGGCTACCCTGCTTGATGTGGAGACATGGTTGGTTGATGTGGAGACACAGTTGGTGGGTCTGATTCCCTCCGTGGCAGCACAAGATTTGAGGGACCAAAAGCTACCTGACCCTGGCCATGCCTCAGGGTCTTGTCCAAACAAGCCAAGAAGTATGCCCTCCTTAAACATTCAAGGAGTCCTCCTCCCAAGTTTTGAAATAGAGTCAGCAACAAAAGCAATAAAAGAATGAACCCCAATTTAAAATTCCTTCTATCCATCCTTCTTTCTTGTGACCAAGGGAAAAGTGTGTGGACTTCTTGTCCAGATAAGGAGGGAAAATGGTTAGTGTTAAGGGAGTCCCTCTTTCTCCTAAAACATCTCCCTATTCCCAGCAATTAAATAGGTTTCAATTATATATCATATACAGATGGTATGGGATATGCCACAGCCTCACCCTGTCTCAAGGTGAAGGTTATGGCAAGGGAAAATATAATTCTTTGACTTGTATCATTGTCAGGAATATAACTTGAGTACCTCTGATGATGTGTTAATGAAACTTTAGTCAGTTATATAGATATATATTATATTGATGGTGTCACATATTGTAGTTATTCCCACTACCTTAAGATGGTCACAGGAAAGAAAAATCTTTCTCAGACTTTTTATCATTTTTCTGTTGAACAACTTTTGAACCACTGTACATATTTTAATGAAATACATCATGACTCAACAGTGTTTCATTTATCATAGCTACATATCTACCTCCAGGTCATGGTCATGACCTTTATATTTTTATATTTTAATGGAATGTTAGCCTGTTGATTTGGCTGTGTCCTACATATTCACACTCATACCCCCTTACTCAGGGTCAAGGTCACAGCCAGGGATAATGCAAGTCATTGGCATATTAACTTGTCTGGGATATCCACCCATTATCTTAGCACAGCTGAGGTCTTAATTCAAAGATCAAGATCATTGGTAGGGAAACAGTCATGTGACAAGAATATCAAGTGCTGTTTGTATTCCCCAGGAATGATCAAATTCTACATATTTTCTAGACTGCTTGTTTTCCATCTTTCAGTAATCATGTACAAATGTGACAAAATGGCAGACTCATGTGGTGGATGCCTGACTCTCAAGAATCAGTACAAATGTGGATGGTGTGACCGATACTGTACCATCAACAGCCGATGTTCTTCCATGTGGCTTCCCACAGCTGCAACCTGCCCCAACCCTGAGATCACAAAGGTAAGATCTGTGGCATTATAATCATGTTATTGGAGGTAGTGTACAATGGAAAAGCCAGTATACAGTGAATGAGGTCGTGTGTAATGGAAAGGCCAGTATACAATGAATGAGGTCTTGTATAATGGAAAGGCTAGTATACAATGAATGAGGTCTTGCATAATGGAAAAGCCAGTATACAGTGAATGAGGTAGTTTATACTGGAAAAACCAGTATATATAATGAATGAGATCATGTATAATGGAAAGGCCAGTATACAGTGAATGAGGTAGTTTATAATGGAAAAGCTAGTATATAATGAATGAGGTCGTGTATAATGGAAAGGCCAGTCTACAATGAATGAGGTAGTGTATAATGGAAAAGCCAATATACAGTGAACGAGGTCATGTATAATGGCAAGGCTAGTATACAGTGAATGAGGTCATGTATAATGGAAAAGCCAGTATACAAATGAATGAGGTAGTTTAAAATGGAAAAGCCAGTATACAATGAACGAGGTAGTTTATAATGGAAATGCTAGTATATAGTGAATGAGGTCATGTATAATGGAAAGGTCAGTATACAATGAATGAGGTAGTTTATAATGGAAAAGCCAGTATGTAATGAATGAGGTCATGTATAATGGAAAGGCCAGTATACAATGAATGAGGTAGTTTATATAGTTTATAATGGAAAAGCCAGTATATAATGAATGAGGTAGTGCAAAATGGAAAGGCCAGTATAAAATGAATGAGGTAGTGTATAATGGAAAAGCCAGAGTACAGTGAATGAGGTAGTGTATAATGGAAAAGCCAGTATACAGTGAATGAGGAAGTATATAATGAATAGGCCAGAATGCAATGAATGAGGTCATGCAAAATGGAAAGGCCAGTATGAAATGAATGAGGTCATGAATAATGGAAAATCCAGTATGCAGTGAATGAGGTAGTGTATAATGGAAAGGCCAGTATACAATGACCGAGGTAGTGTATAATGAAAATGCCAGTATACAATGAATGAGGTCATGTATAATGGAAAGGCCAGTATAAAATGAATGAGGTCTTGTATAATGGAAAGGCCAGTTTGCAGTGAATGAGGTAGTGTATAATGGAAAAGCCAGTATACAATGAATGAGGTAGTGTATAATGAATAGGCCAGTATGCAGTGAATGAGGTCATGTAAAACAGAAAGGCCAGCATGAAATGAATGAGGTCATGAATAATGGAAAATCCAGTATGCAGTGAATGAGGTAGTGTATAATGGAAAGGCCAGTATACAATGAATGAGGTATGGTATAATGAATAGGCCAGTATGCAATGAATGAGGTCATGTAAAATGGAAAGGCCAGTATGAAATGAATGAGGTCATGAATAATGGAAAAGCCAGTATGCAGTGAATGAGGTAGTGTATAATGGAAAAGCAAGTATACAATGAATGAGGTCATGTATAATGGAAAAGCCAGTATACAGTGAATGAGGTAGTTTATAATGGAAAAGCCAGTATACAGTGAATGAGGTCTTGAATAATGGAAAAGCCAATATACAGTGAATGAGGTAGTGTGTAATGGAAAAGCCAGTAAACAATGAATGATGTAGTGTATAATGAAAAGGCCAGGATACAGTGAATGAGGAAGTGTATAATGGAAAGGAAAGTATACAATGAATGAGGTAGTGTATAATGGAAAGGCCAGGATACAGTGAATGAGGAAGTGTATAATGGAAAGGCCAGTATACAATGAATTAGGAAATTTTTGTTTTCTTTCAGTCATTTTAAATCTAAATATTCATGCCAGAGATGAGCACAGAAAGAGCTGAATACAGTATCTTGCTGAAAGGCCAGAATACAATGTATCCAGGGATTGTAAATTTAAATTTAGAAACAGCTGAATACAGTATCTTGCTGAAAGGCCAGAATACAATGTATCCAGGGATTGTAAATTTAAATATAGAAACAGCTGAATACAGCATCTTGCTGAAAGGCCAGAATACAATGTATCCAGGGATTGTAAATTTAAATTTAGAAAGAGCTGAATACAGTATCTTGCTGAAAGGCCAGAATACAATGTATCCAGGGATTGTAAATTTAAATTTAGAAAGAGCTGAATACAGTATCTTGCTGAAAGGCCAGAATACAATGTATCCAGAGATTGTAAATTTAAATTTAGAAACAGCTGAATACAGTATCTTGCTGAAAGGCCAGAATACAATGTATCCAGGGATTGTAAATTTAAATTTAGAAACAGCTGAATACAGCATCTTGCTGAAAGGCCAGAATACAATGTATCCAGGGATTGTAAATTTAAATATTCATGCTGAAGATATGCACAAAACATGCAATAATATTTTGGTTATGTTTGGCTTGTTGAAGAGTTTTAAAAAGTACCTTTTTCTCCTGTAACATGTTATCATTAAATCTGCACTGTTCAAATCCTGCCCTAAGGGAGATAACCCAAAGAATGGCAGAAAAAATGGAAGAGGTTATTTCAAGTAAATTTTGGAAAATACAGGTGTTAGCATCACAGTCAGTGGTCACATGTTTGGCAGTGTAAAATTTGAGAATATGGAGGTGTTAACAGAGCCTGCAGTGACATATTTGCCTATGTAAAGTTTGAGAAAATACAGTGTTAGCATCACAACCTGTAATCATGTGTTTGCTTATGCCAAATTAATCCTGAAAACTCGAAGTCAAGTTCATGTAACAAAGCATCACAAGCAACAAGATCTTGTATCAGTAACATTACCCTGAAAATTTATATTAAAGAAACAATGTGCAAGTTACTTAGAAAAATAATGCAAGTTACTTGTCAGACACAAATGGTTCAAGTTACTTGTCAGGTACAGAAGTACCTGTTACTTGTCAGGCACAACAAATACAAATTACTTTAGACTGTAAAAGGCACATATATGATAATCCAGTTATTTTTCAGATTGAACCCATCTCAGGGCCAAAGGACGGAGGTACCAGTCTCACTATCACAGGAAAGAACCTTGGAAAAAGTTTTAGCGACATCAGTAGTGGTGTCTATATTGAAAATGGTGGCAAAGTCCATTGCACTCCTGTGAAAGATCTGTACATTGCTCCTGTGCAGTAAGTACTGTTACAGAAGGTCAAGTTCATTTCTAATGTCAAGGGCATGATCATTAATACTTCCTTGTCAAAGGTCAAGGGCACTGACAAAATGTTGATCTATCTTCAAGAGAGATTAAAGACATTGAGAATGCAAAGCATCTCTATATGTTGCTAGTTCTGTCCAAACTAATTATGAGGTTCAGAATTTTATTTCTAATGATTGCTTATACCTGTTGATGTTAACAACGTAATTTTGATGTAATGTAAGAAAATTAGATAAATTGATATTTATATATTTAAGTCCTTCTCTTGGTGTTGTAATGAACACTCAGCACTTTAAACAGGTTGTCCTATTTCAGTCATTTAGTAGTGATACAAAAAAATTATTGGCCTTTAACCTTAACCACCTCAACCTGTTTTTTTAACCACCTCAGCCCTATACCTTAACCATCTTGGCTCTATATCTTAACAGCCTTAGCCCATGCCTTAACCACCTCAACCCCATGCCTTAACCACCTCAGCCCCATGCCTTAACCACCTTGGCCCAATGCCTTAACCACCTCAGCCCCATGCCTTAACCACCTTGGCCTGATACCTTAACCACTTCAGTCTGTACCTTAACTACCCAGCTCTCCCACCATTTATTTCCATATGCCCCAACATTAAATAAACTTTATTGTTGTGAGGTTTTTTTATTAAAAAGGTCTTGCACATTTTCAGGATTGTATGTGTCACTGGAGCAAGTCCCGTCACTGGTATTGGTCAAATAGTTGTCACAATCAACAGCCAGTATGATGCCAAAGCTAACCATATTACATTCTCCTATGTGGTAAGATTTTATATGGTATTCTATATTACTATACGGATCAGACCACTAATTATTCATTGCACAGGGTACTAGTCTGGAGGGAGGGGGGGCTGGGGAACATTGGATATCATTCTTAATAATTGGGGATGGGGCCATTGTCATTATATGTTTCATTTGTAATTTTCCTTGATTTTTATTAGTGCTTTCAACTTGTACATAGATTCTGTCTATATGCATACAGAATTTCAATTTTGTCCAGCAGGTCAAAATTATATTGTGCGTACCCAGTGCAAAACTTATAATTAAGGAAGCTGTTATCATTTTCTGACTTTAGGGATATTTATCTTGGGGAAAATGACTCAGAGGACATCATTTTAATTGATTACAAAGTTTGTGCTTATTTTTGTCAAGATGTACAAATGTTATGTACTTGGGCCTTCGAGTGTACAAAATAGATTTTATCCCCCCTTTTTTTCCTTTACATGTCAATATTGATGTGTACAAAAAAATGAATTAGTGGTCTTATTTTTGCATGGAAAATACCCACCTTCTATTGCATACTAAATAAAAGAAGTACAGCTTCGAATAAACTCATTCAGACTCTGAAATGATCTGTCATATCCAAATATCAAATGAAATGTTTTGCTCTGAGTTGCCAAAAATATGAATATATATATATATATATATATATATATATATATATATATATATATATATATATATATATATACCACATACATTAACAAATAACGTGCATTTAAAGTGTTGGCATAAAGCAATTTAATATACCAATACTATTGGTATATCAAATTGTGATCCGCCCATGGCGCAATAATACGCATATATAAACATTCTCGCGAGCGTCTGCAGTTGATTCTAGATCAATGATCAATTTCCACACATTAGTTAATAGTGACGTATGAAAAATAATGATGAAAAGTATTAATAATCCCCGTTTTCTAAATTAATTTAATATGGTACACATTTTCATCACAATCCTTTCTGCTTTCTGTTCTCCCCTCCCCTCTCAAGCATAACAGACAAACTGCTCAGAAATGTGGAATGAAAGAGAAAAGGAATTTGGGCTGGATTAAAACCTTGAAATAGAAATTACACCAAGTAACCTACAAGAATATGGTTCGTCCTAACGATACGTGTGCACTTTCCTCGGGATTTATCAACAGTGTTTATCAATGATACAATGTTGCAAACCAGTAAATTCCTCGGTTACGTGGTACACATAATGTGATATATTTAATGTAATGTTTTTTTATTATTATTATTATTATTATTTCTTAAACATACCATAATGTTCTAAAAAAATCGATTATTATTATTATTTAAATATGAAAATGTCCAAAGCTTTGTCTCTCTCTCTCTCTCTCTCTCTCTCTCTCTCTCTCTCTCTCTCTCTCTCTCTCTCTTGACCATGGTAGCAGGATACGGGCTAAAATCTATGAAATGGCGAACGTAGAGGATTTTCCAACAATATCTCTGGACTTATGAATGATGGTAAAAGTTAAGTCAAACCGACCAAAGCATGAGAGACAGACAGACAGACAGACAGACAAGAGTTTTAAAGTCAAACCGACGAGAGAGAGAGAGAGAGAGAGAGAGAGAGAGAGAGAGAGAGAGAGAGAGAGAGAGAGAGTTTGTGGGTCAGTTGTACTGTTGCTAAAAGCAGAATAATGACTTAGATCAACTGTAAATATATTAAAATATTTTAATTACCTCTTGTTGGTTCGTCAGTAGGCTTAGTTTCTATTCCACATTAATCTCCATGCGCCGGTATTTGAATGGTGTAGCTATCCAAGTGTTGCTACTGCTCTATTTTTATCATTACAACCATCTTTCATGTTTAAATCATAAGTGTGTATTATATTGATTTAATCAATGTGGAGAAAAATAGAAACCAAGAAAAGAAAACAATCAACTTATCAATATACAGAGGTGATTGTAAATAGCCACTACGGCAGAGAACTACATTTTGTAGCGGACACACTCGGGGATGTGAGGAGTTCATTCACTAAGTCAATACACGGCTGCCTGTAGTAAATCTGAACTCCGTTCAAAGGGCAAATATATGTATTTGTATGTGATATAAATAAAATATATGTACAGTATGTGCGCTGTATCAATGATATACCACTCGTTGTATAAATGTTTCATTAAAAGGAAACTCAGCAAGGTTCGTTCCCTTTTAATGAAAAATTTCGAGGTATACCATTGATACAGCGTACATACTATACATATATTCTATATATATATATATATATATATATATATATATATATATATATATATATATATATATATATATATATCAAGAAGGTCTTTGACAGGGTATGGCATGCGGCATTATGGACAACTATGAAGAAACTTGATGCAGCTTGTTGATCACCCTTATGACAAAGCTATCAATGTTGTCCTTATCAATGACAGCAAAGGAGATTGGATTAGAACAACAGTTGGGTTCAGAAAGGGATGTATACTGTCTCCTACACTCTTCAACATTTTACTGGAAAGGATCATGGAGGATGACTTGGAAGATCATGAGGGCACTGTCAACATCGAAGTAAGAACAATCACCACCCTTCGCTTCGCAGATGATATTGATGGGTTAGCATGACATGAACAAGAACTGGCTAAATTGATTGAGCGCATCGACACATCCTCCACAGTATACGGTATTGAGTTAAGCGCCAACAAAAAACAAGCTGATGACAAACAACACCAATGTCATCAGTGCAAAGATAATGGTCAATTGACAGAAGCTGGAAACAGACAAAAGATTCATGTAAATGGGATCCATTATCACAGATGAGGGCTCGAATCCAAACTACTTTGCAAGATTGCCCTGACAACAACAGGAATACAATGTTGAGACCAATACGGAAGGACACCAAAATTTCTCTTAGTTCCAAATGACATCTGATGCGCCCTATTGTCATACCCATTTTTCTATGACATATGCACGCTCACATCAGATCTGCAAAACAGATTCAAACTTTCTAATTAAGATGGTACTGCAAGATCTTGGGCATCTCTTACACTGGCCATCATATTAACAAAACCAACAAAGAGGTCTAAAACAGGATCCAACTAACCATCGGACCCTACGAAGACCTCTTGAACACTGTGAGAAAACGCAAACTGAAATTGTACGGTAATGTTTCAATATCATCAGGATTGGCAAAAGCAATCATACAAGACGCAGTGAGAGGGTACAGAAGGAGAGGCAGCCTGAAAAAAGGATTGAGAAGAAACATTAAAGAATAAACACGTATGCGGTTTGGACATTGCCAATGGGCAGCGGAGAGCAGGGGAAGATGGAATGAATTTGTTGTGAAGTTATCTGTTATGCCCCAACGACCTCTTTGGTGACGGAATTGATGATGATGACGACGAAGACGAAGATGATGACTTAAAAGCGCACCAGTTCCGGTTTCGGTTCCTCATTTAAAATGCCTCTTGATGCACGTGATATAGTGTTGGTCCAGAGTTGATTTAAAAGATAAAAACAGCGTGGATCATTGAGTTCGCTATTATTCTAAACAAGCACCGGAGAAATCATTCCACCATTGAGAATGAATGTTTGGCTTTGATACTGACTTTGCAACACGTGCAATGTATTGTTACAAGCCAGGGGTCTTTGCTTGACCGAGCGGTGTCAAACCCTGGCGCGATTCCCGCTAGAAGTCATTTGTTTACCCCAAATTTCCAAAGACTTCTATACAACTTCAGTTGTAAATTAGGAAGCCAGACGTGTCCATTCTATACATAAATTTTACTCTAATCAATGTAAAACCACAGGTTTCCCAACTTGCCAAATATCTATCAACCGCACGTTTGCATAGTTTCCCTTCATAACTTTCCGTACCGTCAGCAATTCACGCCGTAGAAACTCTACAACTATCCCCTAATTCAGGGAACTATTTTAACTACGCCACCTTAGGCCAGTCAATCCATGGTTCCAAGGCACATTACGCCAATACAACTACATCCCATTTGCCACCATGGCGACATAAACGGTATCTGCTGAGTCCCTTCTTGTTTATCCCATTGTGTAATTTACCGGTTTCCTACCGTAAATACTGCCACTGCAGTCACAACACCAAGGTACACTACTAGATTGTATTAGGGACTACATTATTCAGGGACAGTCATGCGGTTTGGGTCTGAATTCACTACTAACTGAACATGGCATCTTGGAAACTCACTAATACTTTCTCTCCGTGACGTTTGCTCGTAGTAATTGGCTAATTATTTCGGGCTAAGGAATATTTCCACTGCACCGAATTCCAGTAATCAAACAAGTAAAATCACACAAATCTAAGAATTCCTTAAACGGGGCGCTATCACCAAATGCGCATCTCCAAAATGTATTACAGTATATTAGTTCAGCGCCTTCTCCGATTGTTGTATTCAGTAATTACAACCACTTTACTTTAATTAACAAAATGAAAAAGTAATATCAGAGATTGCTGAGATTAAGTTTGATGTTGCAGGAGTACAATACTAACATTTGGCACATCAATGTAAAAGACAATCTAATTGCATATGCAACTTAGCGTGTATGGAAGCACAATATCGTTTTATATAATTTTGTTTCGTTTTTTGACATCTTTTTTTATGTAATCTTAAT
>JAECUM010036498.1:0-18731 GCA_016617855.1 Megalonaias nervosa | reverse complement strand
GAATATGGAGTATGTGTGTGGTGAATAAGAAATGCCACTGACACTTATGAATATACCATGTAGTGTCAAGAAGTGGATTTTGAATACAACTTGGAGAAAATGAACATGAGCTGTTTTTCTTCACATGCAGTTTGCAAATAAAATACATTCTAGTCGGTCCTGAATAATCTTGACAGTAGTTTCTAAAAAAAAATGTCTGTATTCGCCATGAGCAGCATTTTATGATGTAGACAGTAACACAGTTCTCCATGTATTTTGGAAATAACAACAACAACAATAATAATAATAATAATAATAATAATAATAATAATAATAATAACATGATGATGATGATGAGGAGGAGGAGGAGGAAGAGGAGGGGGAGGAGATAATGCTAGTCCCAAACATTATGTTGTTCTCCAAAATGAAGAGTATTCATCTTCTCTGCTCATGTGTCTTTTTAAAAATGCTGAACTGGTAATTCAGTTTTCAAAAACTTTATTAATTATTGAATCTTAATCTCTAACTACATTCTTGGTATCCTAATAATGGGTTGAAAGCAAAATGTACAAACTTTAAGACTTTGGTCTAGTATTTTCCCTTCATGTACACCACTGGCCACACTGTACCCTGGTTTCTATAGCCCACGTGTCTTTGCAAATGAGTACACTGTACAACGATAAATTAATTCATCCAATGTTCAAATATCAACATAAATAACTAGATACCACAGATACGGAGAAATGTTACTAAACTACCACTAATATGTGTATAACTTACTGTACAAATAAGTGTCAACTATTTCCCTACACGTGACCTATTCGGCACACCTTAGAATTCAGTTTAGAAAAGCACATGGATTTTGTAAGGTATGAAACTGATCACATATCGTACCTGATCAGTTTGTAATTTTGTTAAAACCTGTATATTTCTTAATTTGATTCACACTCATGTTTTGCGGAAAGTGCCTTCTCATACAGAAGCGGAAATGCATACCACAACTAGAATAGTTCTACTATTTTAATTAAATTCATTTTACATCTTATTTGTGCATACATATAAGGTTAATTTAGGATAAGTAGCTAATGGCAAGTACGTTTCATTATCTGCAGACGGTATTAAGACCGAAGGACTGATGATAACGGAAGATATAAAGTTTGGCGGATTAATACTTAGAGAAGTACGTGCAGTGAAAGGTTAGACTAAGAGCTGTAAATTGTAAACAAGTATATACGTCGTTTTATAGTATGTATTTCGAGAATGTTTTGTAATTCTTTGTTTTAATTACCAGTACCAACCACAACTGTACTTTCACTATGGAAAGTTTGATAGCCATCGGTTTAAAGGTATGCGTGTAATATGACTGGCAGTCAAGGGACGGGGTTGACTGGAAGAAGACCAATATGGCAGGTCCCATTGCCGAGCAGCGTGATGTTTGCCACGTGGATTGTACGCAATTCCCAATGTATACGAAAAATATAATGCTCGTTGCATCTTATCTTGATTAGTCCTCATGCATCAAGATGCTGACCATGTAATAGCTCAATACGATCTCAATGCCGTGATTTATTGTGCCTAAAACACGATATTAATGTGCCTATTAATAGCTAATATAAACATATTTTTCGTATCACATTAAGATATACATTTTTTTTTTTTAAAGTTAATAATATATAACTTTAAACTCGTTACGTACTATATGTGATATTTGACTATACCACACCCACCCACCTGTTAGGCCACTCGTATTACCAATTGCCCTTAATGAGCACAAGACGCAACCAGTTCAGCTATACAATGTCTAATCTGAAACAGACTATATTCTTAGCCACACGCGTGGGGTCATGTGACTCGGTTCTGATTTTTACAAAGGAGATTCCCCTCACTGGAAAAGTTGGATATTTAGGCAATATAATTAGACAAACCTCACTCGAAATTTATTTTAAATTGAAACAAGGAAGCCTTCCAGTATTTAGCTAACGTAATCCTTAGAAAGTTACTGAGGGGTCAGGTCCAAAGCTCTAACCAGCCATATTTACTGGGAAGGACTCGGAGGTGTCCACAAATAATACCCATTAGGTACAATTTACGGGTATTATTAAATTAATATGACCTTTGAAAGAGTCAATTATTCAATTATGAAAATGAGAGATGACCTACGACTGACCAGCAGTCACACGTTGTGCTCTTGCCTTTGACTAATACAAAAGACATCGTTATCTTGTGTTAGAACACGACTATACATCGGCAAACCAGCTATTACATCTCGCTGTGGTACTTTTAATGGCTAATAATTTTAAAGACGTGCAATTTTACCTACAAAAGGTAATCCAATTAGCCATGTGGGCAGTGCTATGTCCAACCTTCCATACCCACAAAAGGTGATCTAATTTGCCATGTGTCCAGTGCTGTGTCCAACCTTTCATTCCTGCAAAAGGTGCAAATAAATGTCTGCTATGTGAATGAGCTATGTTCCGAAATTTAAATCAAAAACTGACCGGAAGAAAGTGACATCTTTTCTGCCAGAAATGCACCTTTATTGAATTATAAAGAGAGTTAAGCTCTTTCAGGGCAGGTCATTGTAACCTACATCATAGAAACAAAAATTTAAAGCCAAATAATCATGAGATCCTTGGAATAAGGTTGCACAGTATGACAGAGGGAAGAAATGTTTTCAGATTATTTCTTTCTTCTTTCTTTGACAACTTGATTTCTCATTCTACTGTTTGTTAATTTGGTATATATATATATATATATATATATATATATATATATATATATATATATATATATACTATATATATATATATATATATATATATATATATGTTATTTATTTGGTTGATATATATGGTTGTTCAGTTGGTTGATATGTATACTTGTTTATTTCAACCGTTAATAGGAATAATGCTTGTGTATTTCGACTCTTCCCAACATCATGTAGTTGACAATATGTAAATAAATCATATACAAGTCACGAAATGTAAATGAAAAACAACTTGTATTTGGACCTGGACGAAAACAAAAATGTGACTCTGGTACTAAACTGTGTAACTGAAAGAAAGCGAAACCAACAAGTTTAGGAAAATCAACAAATAATTTATTTCTCTAAGTTACGATGTGAAAATTGAAGAGACACGTACGGTATTGTGAACTAAATCCTAAATGTCCCATCGCATATATAAAATATTCCGAACGAATTCCAATAGTCTTGAGTGTTCTGATGTACCAATACTTTTGAATGTTCTGATGTGCGACAATAATTCACGAAAGTAATGTAAAGAATGATAACATAACAGATGGAGAGATTATCTCTTGAGCATATATAGAATATGCATTACGGTCATGAAAAGTTGTGCAATTTTGGATATGGAAAACGAAAAAGCAAATTTAAATGTGTGCAATTGGAAATATGAAACGAAAAGGCAAATTTAAATGTGTGCAACTGGTATATGTAAAACGAAAGAGCAAATTTAAATGTGTGCAACTAGATATATTAAATAAAAAGCAAATTTAAAATGTGCAACTGGATATGTAAAACGAAAGAGCAAATTTAAATGTGTACAATTTGATATATTAAACGAAAAAAAAAAAATAAAATGTGTGCAGTTGGATATGTAAAACGAAAGAGCAAATTTAAATGTGTGCACTTGGATATACATTCTGAAAACCCTATTGTTTGTTATGCAAAGAGAACTCAAGAATCAGTTTTTGAAGACCTTGTATCAAATAATACTGACATGGAATTCAGTAATACATAATTACAGAGACGAAGGTGTCTTTTCAGAGCACGATGGTTTCCCTTCTTTTTATACATCTTTGTGTTCAATGCTTTATTAGCAAGCCAAAAAATTGACGTCATGATTTGTGTTTGATGAACATGCACTATTGATGTATCCTTAATAAATATACCATTCTACTTAGGCAAAGCCCACTTCCCGAGATTAACAAAGCATGTTTTTCGGCACTTGCTTTTCGCGTCTCTTGGTTTCTCCATGGTCTTACGTTATTACAGATATTAGAAATAATTTTACTTGCTGGCAAATCAAAGGGAGGTTACTGTTGCATATCGTTTTCAGACTAGTTTGATGAATATGCGTGCCGATATCATTGAGAAGTCAAGCAGCACTAATGAGATTAGCGTCAAAGGAAATTCCTCTATGTTGAAGATTTTCATTTCATAGTCTTGCAGATGTTTCCAATATGTTTTCATTTTCTCAGATACGTTGTCTTCCAACACAAAGTGCGCCAATTAGGACGACTCGGAATTTTTATTTGTATTATGTGTGTAAAACTCTACTTCTTGTACGTATTTTCAATATAAAACGTTGATTACATTTTGAAAATACACATAGAACCAGGGACCGTTTAATAAAGGGATCATACTTGTGTTTTCTTGCATAAATGTTCACGAATCATGCGAGGTTCATTAACACCTGGACATGAAGGGCAAAGATTTCAACACAAGCGAGAGAATAGGTAAAACCGTTGCAAAAACAGAAGAACAAGATAATTGACAAAGACAAACGAACAAAAAAGTCCGTGTGTTCGCTACTCGTACACCTCCCCTCCCCGTCAGATCTTCATACAAAATATAAAAAAGTTTCCATCGAGAAGTCCTCTTTAATAAAACATTCGTTCGTCAATGTAACAATCCTCTTAAATAAAACATTCGTTCGTCAATGTAACGTGAAATCCCATTTTGATACTCCTTATAACAACACACCCGTGCGTCAATGCAACACGAAATTCCATTTTGATACTCCTTATAACAATATTCCTATGCGGCAATGAAATACGAAATGCCATGTTGATACTTGTATGCGGTGACATTGATACGCATCATCCAACAATGCTGCGTGTGCATTTTTATGTAAGAATGTTCACTTATACAATGGACGGAAGGCAGATAGAGTAGATACGTCTGTGCATGGATCATGATATGAGGGAGTCATCTCGGTATTTGAATATAGGTAGGGCAAATATGTATGTGCATGGATCATGATATGAGGGAGTCTTCTCGGTATTTGAATACAGGTAGGGCAAATATGTATGTGCATGGATCATGATATGAGGGAGTCTTCTCGGTATTTGAATACAGGTAGGGCAAATATGTATGTGCATGGATCATGATATGAGGGAGTCTTCTCGGTATTTGAATATAGGTAGGGCAAATATGTATGTGCATGGATCATGATATGAGGGAGTCTTCTCGGTATTTGAATACAGGTAGGGCAAATATGTATGTGCATGGATCATGATATGAGGGAGTCATCTCGGTATTTGAATATAGGTAGGGCAAATATGTATGTGCATGGATCATGATATGAGGGAGTCTTCTCGGTATTTGAATACAGATAGTGCATGGATCATGATACAAGGGAGTCATCTCGGTATTTGAATATAGGTAGGGCAAATATGTATGTGCATGGATCATGATATGAGGGAGTCATCTCGGTATTTGAATATAGGTAGGGCAAATATGTATGTGCATGGATCATGATACAAGGGAGTCATATCGGTATTTGAATATGGGTAGGGCAAATATGTATGTGCATGGATCATGATACAAGGGAGTCATCTCGGTATTTGAATATAGGTAGGGCAAATATGTATGTGCATGGATCATGATATGAGGGAGTCTTCTCGGTATTTGAATACAGATAGTGCATGGATCATGATACAAGGGAGTCATCTCGGTATTTGAATATGGGTAGGGCAAATATGTATGTGCATGGATCATGATACAAGGGAGTCATCTCGGTATTTGAATATAGGTAGGGCAAATATGTATGTGCATGGATCATGATACAAGGGAGTCATATCGGTATTTGAATATGGGTAGGGCAAATATGTATGTGCATGGATCATGATACAAGGGAGTCATATCGGTATTTGAATATAGGTAGGGCAAATATGTATGTGCATGGATCATGATACAAGGGAGTCATATCGGTATTTGAATATAGGTAGGGCAAATATGTATGTGCATGGATCATGATACAAGGGAGTCATCTCGGTATTTGAATATAGGTAGGGCAAATATGTATGTGCATGGATCATGATACAAGGGAGTCATCTCGGTATTTGAATACAGATAGGGCAAATATGTATGTGCATGGATCATGATATGAGGGAGTCTTCTCGGTATTTGAATATAGGTAGGGCAAATATGTATGTGCATGGATCATGATACAAGGGAGTCATATCGGTATTTGAATACGGGTAGGGCAAATATGTATGTGCATGGATCATGATACAAAGGAGTCATCTCGGTATTTGAATACAGCTAGGGCAAATATGTATGTGCATGGATCATGATATGAGGGAGTCTTCTCGGTATTTGAATACAGATAGTGCATGGATCATGATACAAGGGAGTCATCTCGGTATTTGAATATAGGTAGGGCAAATATGTATGTGCATGGATCATGATACAAGGGAGTCATCTCGGTATTTGAATATAGGTAGGGAAAATATGTATGTGCATGGATCATGATACAAGGGAGTCATATCGGTATTTGAAAACGGGTAGGGCAAATATGTATGTGCATGGATCATGATACAAAGGAGTCATCTCGGTATTTGAATACAGGTAGGGCAAATATGTATGTGCATGGATCATGATATGAGGGAGTCTTCTCGGTATTTGAATACAGATAGTGCATGGATCATGATACAAGGGAGTCATCTCGGTATTTGAATATAGGTAGGGAAAATATGTATGTGCATGGATCATGATACAAAGGAGTCATCTCGGTATTTCAATACAGGTAGGGCAAATATGTATGTGCATAGATCATGATACAAGGGAGTCATCTCGGTATTTGAATATGGGTAGGGCAGATACGTATGTGCATGGATCATTATACGTGGGAGTCATATCTGTATTTAGTTCATTGAGTAGTTACTGGGAAGTTTACATAGGCTAATCATTATCTTAATAGACAATAATGTTGATTACTTTGCATACCAATTAATGTTGATTGCTTTGCATACAAATTAATGTTGATTGCATTGTATACAAATAAATCAAGACCAAGTTTATTTCTTAAGTGGAAATCAGTCCGTAAAACATCGGATTTAAACATTCCTCAATAATAAGAAAGGACTTTGAATTTCATGGCGTTTTGCAAAGCAACAATCCTTTACAGACAGTAATCATTGTTAATATTTAAAACAGTAATCACTGTTAATATTTAAAACAGTAATCAATGTTAATATTTAAAACAGTAATCAATCTCTGTAATGTTCTTATTCTGTTCAGACAAATTGTACCTCAACTCAGGTCTTCAAACAGCGCGAAGAGTTAGTATTCTCAAGGCTATATACATGTCTGTGTCTGCATGCGTGCGTCTGTGTGTATGTTTGAAACATGTGAATGCTTTATAGATGCAAAAAGGTGACAATAATGAGCATACTACAAAGTATTATCACACACCATTGCAAGATATAAAAATTTTATGAAGCACTGATCCAAAAATGTTTAAATATTCTATTTAGCAGTACGTGCACAAGATCTTTAAATGCAGTCCTCTGCCTTGATGGAGTCCCTTTTAGATTTTTTCACCCGTTATTCATCAAAATTCTTCCGGTATCTTTTCACATCCTAAAATGACTGCTATATAACACTTAAACAGGGATGTTATTTAAGAAGCTTTTTCTGGCAGGGTTAAGAAACATATTTAAGATGGGGGAAGGTGTTACGACTCTAAAGTCACAAACTTGAGTAACAGAAAAGAAGCAAAACCAACCAATTTTATTAAACTTAACAAACAATTTAATTATCAAAGTTATACATAAAAATGTATGAAACTGTGCATGTCTGATTGCATGCCTTGTAGAACAACGTAATGTCTGAAGCTGTGCATGTCTGTGTGCATGCCTTGAAGAACAACGTAATGCAAGTCCAAAGAGGGTCATGCATAGCATCGGATAGAATGTGTGGGAAAAACAATTACATTCGTCGCTCTGTCAAGACTGTTGATGTGCATGCTAGATTGCTGCTGCGACCTGCACGTTTAATCAAAGAGTTCAGGAGGTTAAAGAAACTAATATATCTTTCAGGACTGGATAAGTGGAGAGTATGATACCATTTTCATGGGCAGAACCATAAACTCTGAGATAAAAATTGCTCCAAGTTGTTTGCATTAGTGGTCATTGTCGAAGAACAGGGTACTTGCAAAAATTAATTTCTGTAGAAGTAAACTTCCGCAATTCCTTAAAATCCTTATTTCTGAATTTCTAATTGTGCAATTGCTTCCATTCTGCATGATATAAATTATTCTTTAGTCAATTACAACACACAATCCGATGGTGTCGGAAAAGTAAACATTTATCTTCCTTTAGGAGACACTTGGAATGGCCTTCTTGCAGACTGCACGTAATAGTTTAAACAGACCCATGGCTTAGTAAATGAAAGTTTAAACCTTGTTTTGAATATACAGTAGATACAAAAATAAGCATCAACAATATATGTGGACAATTATCTAATGCCTTAGAAGAAGATTTCTGATGCTTCCTCTATTCTCCCCTTCTCTCTTTCTGTCTCTCTAACCACTCTCTGTCAGTCAGTTAGTCAGTCAGTCGGTCGGCCAGTCAGTCTGTTTGTCAGTCTCTGAGATTGAATTCTTCTACATACCATATTCCACATAAATGAAAAGGGAAACGTCTATAACGATTTATTGCTGATTTACTGCACTTGGTTTAAAATAAATCAATGTTTATCGGTGAAACGATGTGCCTTCGCAGAAACTACTTTTGTACAGATGATATTGCTTTCATTGGAACATTGCCTCCCAAACAGTCGGCCTGACGCCTGTCTACTATTGCTGTAATTGAATAAATATCCTCCCAAACAGTGGA
The DNA here is from genome assembly GCA_016617855.1 of Megalonaias nervosa. NCBI lineage: Eukaryota > Metazoa > Mollusca > Bivalvia > Unionida > Unionidae > Megalonaias > Megalonaias nervosa. Next base: position 9,887 of record JAECUM010036498.1, on the reverse strand, counting down.
CCTTATGCCTTTACAACTATCTGATTTCATCCCTATTATTTTTACCATCGAGCATAACACGTATCTCCAATTATTACCGGATCTCGCCATGTATTCGACAGAATTATTGGATTGTTTCTATTTAATATCCACTATAACTTCCGAACAGGAATCCATTATTAATATTTATGGTGGACAAATTACATTTACTAAAAGAACGTGACCAGTATAATTTACAGACAAAATATGAACTGATGAACAAAGTCACCTGGCTAGAAAGCGAGTCTCTTTGGCTTTTCTAATTACCATGGGGTAACCACGAAGTCTGAATATGATCAGTGAGATCATAAATCTCAGCAGAATCCAACTAGACTGATTATTACCAATGACGAAAAAGAATGCTTTTCCCGTGGAGTTATACACTTTACCCGTGCAAAGAAGTAATGGCAATTGTCCAATTGCAGTGCCCAGAAATATAGTGTAACATGGATTTGTCCAATAGCAGTGTCCAAAAATATAGTGTAACATGGACTTGCCCAATAAGAGTGTCCAAAACTATAGTGTAACATGGACTTGTCCAATAAGAGTGTCCAAAACTAGAGCGTAACATGGGCTTGTCCAATAGCAGTGTCCAAAACTATAGTGTAACACGCAACGAGTCTATAAGAGAACCTTACTACAGAGCGATTTAAATAACACCTGTGTGAGGCTGGCTTGAGGTCGAAGTTTCTCCTATTTCCAAGAACTTCAGATCATCAATTGTTCTCAGCTGAAGGGTTTGTTATATAAATGAGCGAATACCGCAAATAATGTTTCTCTTTTCGATGACCACATATTCGTGAGACTCAAATTTCACACTTACATGGTTTTTGTTGCTTCATATTTGTAATGATTTATCAGCAAGGGTTTCCATACAGAAGATCGGTAATTTACATTACACACACACACACACACACACACACACACACACACACACACACACACAATTGCCCCATAATATCCGTTACAATTTTTTGAGAACTGTTCTGTTATCACTAGTGGGCAGACTATTGGTGTCTTCTGGCCTGCAACATATCCCCATTGTTTGCATCGTACAGCTTCGCGAGGAATATGTCCCCATTGCTTGCATCAGTAACACTGCTTCCCGAGCAATATGTCCTTATTGCTTGCATCAGTAACACTGCTTCCCGAGCAATATGTCCTCATTGCTCGCATCAGTAACACTGCTTCGCGAGGAATATATTCCCATTGCTTGCATAAAATAACACTGTTTCCCAAGCAATATGTCTCCATTGTTCGTATCGCACTGCTTCCCGAGCAATGTATCCTCATTGCCTGAATCAGTAACACTGTTTCCAGAGCAATATGTCCCCATTTCTTGCATCAATAACACTGCTTCCTAAGCACTATTTCCCCTTTGTTTGCATCACACTGCTTCCGGAGTAATATGTCCCCATTGCTTGCATCAATAACACTGTTTCCGTACAATTAACGACATAGACGTGACTTACCACAATACCATCTAAATGCCATGCAGGGTTAGGAAACTAACCTACCCGGTGCCCTCAACGAAGACATATTAACCCCAGATAGCCTTAAAGTTGACCAACTTAGGAACGCGGTACGACCGACCACTAACACAAAAGTTCGATCATTCTTTGGACTAGCAGGATATTATCGTCGGTATGTTGCTAACTTTAGCGCTATTGCTAGACCATTGACCGACTTAACATGCTAGTGCTAGCCCATTGACCGACATGACATGCTATTGCTAGCCCATTGACCGACATGGCATGCTATTGCTAGCCCATTGACCGACATGACATGCTTTTGCTAGCCCATTGACCGACATGACATGCTATTGCTAGCCCATTGACCGACATGACATGCTATTGCTAGCCCATTGACCGACATGACATGCTATTGCTAACCCATTGACCGACATGACATGCTATTGCTAGCCCATTGACCGACATGACTAGTAAAAAGGATCCAAGGAAAGTTATTTGGACAGACCAATATGAACGCATTTTCAGATGTTAAAAGATAGTGAAATGACCAGACATGACAAAGAACATTGTCTTACGTACTGACGCATCTTACATAGGTTACTGACGCTTCTGAGAGAGGTTTAGGGGCAGTGCTATTGCAAGAGTATGGTGGACACTTATTTCCGGTTGCGTATGGTAGTAGTAAGTTGTCGGCTGTAGAATGCAATTATTCAGTCTCTGAGAAAGAGTGCCTGGCAATTACTTTTTGGGTAAATTCCCACGCTACTGCTATGGAAGAAAGTTTATTTTGGAAACTGACCACCAGCCACTCGCCTACTTAGCCAAAGCTAAGTTGACAAATGGACGGTTAATGAGATGGTCAATATTTCTTCGGCAGTCCAAGTTTTCTGTGGCAGTGGAAACAGGCCCCGAGATAAGTAAAAAGTACATTCCTTATTCAAATTGTTCAAGGGACGAGGTCTGGAAGAAGTTGAGGGACACGAAAATAGATTCGGGTGCATAGAAAGAGCGAGTCTCCAAAAGGCACAAAGGGGAAAAATAGCTCCATATGAAAACCACTTAGTGAGAAAGGGCAGCAGACAGCTAAATTACGGTTGAGAGAGAGAGAGAGAGAGAGAGAGAGAGAGAGAGAGAGAGAGAGAGAGAGAGAAACGAAATATGGTGACGCTGACCTGTCACCAATAGTGATTTAGAATGGACAAGAAATAACCACGTTATGCTGACATGCCGTCAATTTGAGTTCGATCGTTTACTCGATTTCATGATGAAGTTTGTTTTATCGGTATAACAAAACTGTTAATTGCCTATAGCTTAATTTTTTGAATTCTGTTTCTAAGAGAAATTGTATCAACTCCATTTTGTTTAAGCAATTGATTAAAAATTGTAACATTTTTGCATACCGGGCTCGTGTTGTTCTATTCTATATCTTTGCTCAGATCTCCGTTATTCCATCCATTAATTTCTTATTTTTTTTATTGATTGCTCGATCCGGAGAATAAGACCGTGGTCGATCATCTCCTAGATAACGATAACCAAAGGACCATGACAGGTGGGGATCATATCACATATCACCACGCCCTAACATTCATACAATAGTACAAGTTTTGTTCTCAGACTCCACTGGTATTATTTTGACACGACAACCATAATTTACTTTTCCAGTTTAGAAATTTTCATTTCAAATAAATTTTCACATATAGGAAGTAAATTGATTTAAAGTGAATTCATAATAAGAATTGTGCAACTCTCCACAACTCTGTTATAGATAACTATAACCTTTAGATAAACACAACGTAGAATAATAGACAGAGGGCAAGGCCACCCTTGCTGCGCATATTGTCTGTATCAAGTGTAAAAAATCCCAACAAAAACCGAATTCAATGGGCAATCTTAAGATACCAAAATGGAAATTGTAGTATTCCACATAAAAAGCAAAGCAAAACTGGAAAATCTCAAGTCTAAATGTTTGCCACAACGTTATGTAGAAACGGTACTTGATTGTTGTGTAGAAACGATACATGATTGCTGTGTAACAACGATACATGATTGCTGTGTAGAAACAGTACATAATTGTTGTGCAGAACGATATATGATTGCTGTGTCAGAACGGAACATGATTATTGTGTATAAACGTTGCATGATTGTTTTGTAGAACGGTACATGATTGCTGTGTAGAAACGGTACATGATTGTTGTGTAGAAACGGTAGATGATTGTTATGTAGAAACGGTACATGATTGCTCTGTAGAAACGGTACATGATTGTTGTGTATAATGTAGGGCAATGACACTGAAGTCGAAAATAGGTGACTTTGAATATAGGTTAGGATTAGTTCGACTCGTTTTGTCCGTCTTTTAGACAAATCCTGACTTGAATATTGCTGAATGTGAAAATTCATTGAAACTCATTTGCAATTGCTTTTTAAAACTATATATGCATGCATAACAAAATGAGTGCCGCGAGAAACCCGTTCTTTTTGCAAGAAAATGTCTTCAAAAAGGACTATAAAAACAGTCAAATAAATAAACTGATGATTACCATGCACACGAATACGCATTTAATAAACACTTGAATGTAAAATATATCTGAATTATTATTATTATTATTATTATTATTATTATTGGAGTGTGATTTTCTTTAAAAAAAAGACACGAACTTTGTGCTTGCTTTGATGGATTCATGTACAGTAAGCATTATGCTACTTAAAATTGGAAAACAATAGAGAGAAGACAAAACAAACACATTATGAGGTTACTTTTCTTGTATTAAGAAAGTAAAAATATCTTTTAGTAGTTTCAAGCTAATTATTTCTATATAATGTTTAAATTTAGGAACATGTGATAGGTCAATTTTTTTAAACTTAGAATGGAAAAGAATAGGTATAGCTTAATTTATTGACTTATTAGTTATTAACTAATTAACTTAAATTAGTTTTACTTTAAGATTTTACTTCGAGACAGACAAAAACAAAATCGTAATTACGGATGTTATTTGAATGTGACACGCCTGCCCTTAACTCGTAGAACGTGACATTACTTGGAAGTAAATATTAGTTTATACATGACAGAAAATCGTGACTTAAGAATTTATTTCATGAAATTCAAGTAAGAAAGGAAACTAAAAGGAAAAATTGTCCGCTCATTTTCTCCATAAGATACAACTGTTCTTAAATTAAGAACTATTTACTTATTAAGAACCGTCTTTGCGCATGGTGTGATAATTACAATATTCAAGTATAATTAAAAAAAATACACGTGTACGGAAAAACCTGAAAAAATACACATGTAAGTAAACACTTGAAAAATACACATGTAAGTAAACACTTGAAAAATACACATGCAAGGAAAACCTGAAAAATACACATGGAAGGAACACCCTGATTGTTCCTAATATAATTACATCAAAATGTTATAGTCTTTTTGTTGTTGTGATTCATAGCTTAGAAAACACCCTTTAAGAAATGCCGCTAGATTTTAGAATGCTACAGAAATTTTGGCCATACTGAGTTTCGACAGGCGTACTTGATTGCATTTTTAACTGACACATAGGATGGGTATTATTAGATGAAAAAATGGTTCATGCTAAAAATAAAAGACAACTACAAATTCAAAATATGGTTTCTTTACCCATTTATCAACTGAAACTTTTGAGCTTTAATTTGCTTTTTTCCGACTCAGAATGCAATTAAAAAACCTTATGAGGAAATCTGTTTTGTGCTGACAATCGCACGTGAATTTTAATCAAATGACCAGGATAGTTCCATAGGAAACAAAAACTGGATAAACTAATGTAAACTGTACACTCCTCAAAACTGCTCAGCTAGTATGGTATGCATTGGTTTTTTTTTGTGGAGGACCCTCAGTGCTGTTTGATGCAAATCGACGTGTCTAATTGTTTCCCCTGATTACTTTATGTCCAATGACTGATGCAACACCTCAGCTCTCGTAACATATGCCATTTTAGAGACAAGAAGATAAATCGTTAGAGACTAAATTGTCGTTCATTTAATTGATACACATCCATCTTTCTTTACTGAATCATGGGAAGCAGACAAATGTCAAACAATCTGCAGGACCAAATACATCATTTGCTATTGTCAATGATAATTGTCTGTAAATTGCCACTCTTTTCCCTGCATACAACCTTGTTTTCTTTTTAGACAAGTGTTGTTCGTGCTACGAGTTCGGAGATGACCATGACATCACTAATTGGTTTGGTTTCTTCGAGTACGTGACCCCAATATGTGTTCTGAACTGTCTGTGGCATACTTGACAGGAGATGCCGCTCGAGTTTGCTTGATCAGCTGAAGACGTGCCGCAGTTCTGATATTTACGCTGCTCGCGCTTCCGCATTGCCTCCGCAATTCTCATCCGTTCAAAGTCTGTAGATCCAGCATGGATGAAACTGGGCCAGATAGATCGATCTTCCGAACACTCAGAATCAATTTGAAAGTGTTTCAAGCATGACTTGTTGGAGTCTTTGAATAGTTTCTTCTGACCATTCAGAGATCGCTTTCCCTCCTTCAGTTCATCATAGAAGATATTCTGTGGTAGTCGCTGTTCTGACATACTGATGATGTGGCCTGCCCATCTCAATTGTGATTTCGTCAGCAACAGAGTGTGGATGCTTGGAACGCCTATGTGTGATGCAATCTTATCCTCATTACTGTCCTCATGCAGCCTATATGAAAATGGCTGTTTCTTGGCGTGGTATCCAAGTATTACAAGCATACAACAGGGGTGGCAACATAGTGACTTTGTAGACAGTAAGTGTTGTTTGTAGACTGATCCTTTGCGCTCCCACACATTTGTACGTAGCCTGCCAAAGACCACGCTTTAGCAATTCCGGCGTTGATTTCTATATCAACAGAGTGCTTCCGAGATAGGTGAACACGTCCAATGCATGCCAGCAGTACTTGGCCATTTACTGTGATTGTAGGCTCAACATAAGGCTTTCCAGGTGCAGGTTGGTGCATCACTTCTATCGTCATGAGACTCAGTGTAAGACCGAAATCGTCACAAGGTGAAGAGAAATGATGCATACCCTGTTGCATGTCCGACTTAGATTTGGCATTCATAGAAGAGACAAAAAGGAACAGTATGTCGGATCAGGCCACGCCAGCTACAGTAAGTAACAGTAGACGGTACTACATGTGACTGTTGAGTCCTGGCGGCTGAACGGATATACTCATCCTGCAGCTGTGAAAGCAGGTGGCAAGAGCTGTATTGGCAGTGCAGAACATCAGCTCAGGTGCAGTTTGAACTAATGGTAATTCGCTGCATCCGGACATGTTTCTAGACATTGTCGTACCAATGCATTCAGACTGGTCTACAGACATTATCGTACCAATGCATTCAGACTGATCTCCAGATATTGTCGTACCAATGCATTCAGACAGGATTGGAGGAGAAAGTAATGGCAACTCTGAGCAACCCTTACTTAAAGCCAACTCAAGCGAAGTCCTGACATGACTCCCCCCTCCCAATACCTTCAAGTCTTTTGGCGTTGGATGAGCAGCAAAGCAGATACACTCGGAACTTTAGCTGCAGATTTGTACACATGGGAGCTAGCTCAAGCAACAGAAGACGGTATTACTGTACATACGCCAATTATGCAGACCTGCACACAGCAATATTTCCTTTCCTAACAAATTTTACATAATTTCTATTTTCTGAGTGAATTAAGCTGCTGCCAAAGTTCAAGTTCCAGTGGAGTTCATAACCTTGTCCTCTAAGAACAGTAAATTAATATTATAGGAAATTTATGTCTGTCTGTATGCCACTCAACGACGAGTGGAGTGCTGGATAACATATTACCAGTTCTTCCTAGTGTTCGCAGCACAAGAACCGACGAAAATAATGATGGATTTATATGGATACTGTCCACTTCGCTATCGTATTCTATTAACTGTAACTTTATTAATTAACTCTTTTGTAGTATTCATTTGGCTTAGGCTAGAAAGTAATTTCAACAACTGATACTTGACTATCACTCCCCCTCCCCCCGGTCTGGTAAGTAAGTATTAACAACTGTTACTCGACTAACGCCCTCCCCCCGTTTCTGGAAGGTAAGTACTAACAACTGATACTTAATTATCGCTCCACACGCACGGATTACTTAGTGATTTTCAATTAATAAATTAATCTTTGAGATAGTTAATAATGTAAATAATTAATAATTTAGGTCATATATTTTGATGACGATTTTTAACATTGCAAGGCTTAAATCTTTAGTGTAGGACTAGCAATTACGGACCATACCCCTCTCGGATATGTGCCTATTATCGACGGCCCTTCTCGGTTTGTGTACCTGTTATCGATAGCCCTTCTCATGCTGTATTCCTATTATCGATAGCCCATCTCAGGCTGTGTACCTATTATAGATAGCCCTTGTAGGAATGTGTTCCTATTATCGATAGCCCATCTCAGGCTGTGTACCTATTATAGATAGCCCTTGTAGGAATGTGTTCCTATTATCGATAGCCCATCTCAGGCTGTGTACCTATTATAGATAGCCCTTGTAGGAATGTGTTCCTATTATCGATAGCCCATCTCAGGCTGTGTACCTATTATAGATAGCCCTTGTAGTGTTCCTATTATCGATAGCCCATCTCAGGCTGTGTACCTATTATAGATAGCCCTTGTAGGAATGTGTTCCTATTATCGATAGCCCATCTCAGGCTGTGTACCTATTATAGATAGCCCTTGTAGGAATGTGTTCCTATTATCGATAGCCCTTCTCATGCTGTATTCCTATTATCGATAGCCCATCTCAGGCTGTGTACCTATTATAGATAGCCCTTGTAGGAATGTGTTCCTATTATCGATAGCCCATCTCAGGCTGTGTACCTATTACAGATAGCCCTTGTAGGAATGTGTTCCTATTATCGATAGCCCATCTCAGGCTGTGTACCTATTATAGATAGCCCTTGTAGGAATGTGTTCCTATTATCGATAGTCCCTCTCGGACTGTGTAGTTATTATCGAAAACCATAAAGGAAAACAGTTCTGACTTTACCCCTCTCGGGCAATGTACTATTATCGATCTCCAAAATGGAAAACAGTTTCGACCTTACCTCTCTAGGACTGTATTCTAATTATCGCTAGCGATTACGGAAAATAGTTCAGTTTCTTTTACTTATGTAGTTGTATAGTGCTGATATATCTTCCTAGTGGCAAGTAGTTTGCTCATTATGACACTTTAATACATTAGGATTCATGTGAAGTACTGCACCAAATACCTTATTGATATTTATTGGTCTGGCTTTGTAATGGCAATTAAACACAACGACAAATAAATGTATAAATCTCTAAAGAACAACGTAACAAACCTAAAACTTTAATGTTAATTATATAGATTATCCTGGTATGTCAATAAAACTTGCTTGACGATGATGTCATTATATTAACCAGTGAAATACTAATGTTATGTCACAATGTAGTCCATTGTCACTATAAATATGATATTACACATACGTCAATCATTGAATACCTTATATCAAACAATTTAATGAAATTTGTCATCGTCATTTTCTTCTATTATGTTGTCGTGTTCTTTAGTTTCAAACTTCGGCTATAAAAAAGAAATGGAAACGTTTAATGAGTTAGAAAATTATCAATATCATCATCATTATTTCATCACAGATGCCAACAGCTAACTGGCTGTCACCAGCATGATATCTAGAAGTTTTGAACACCCCCCAAAAAGGACATTCACTTCACAAATATTTTAAATCTCTGACGAAAACAAAGTCGATACGTACAAAATATACAAATTTCAATTATTTGATCTTTTCAAATAATAATATCAAATTGTTTGTTTCTTTCGATATAATTTGTATACGGATGCAGAGTACTTATGAAATCTGTACGTGTGAATGCATTATTGGGGAGGTGATATATAGTCAAAAAGGAAAAGTGAAGCTAGAAATCTCCATCGTATTACTCTAATAAATAAAAGAAAACTAACTTGGGACACTTGACCAATATCAATTCCGAAAAAGAAAATGGAGGTGCTACTAATAGACCCAAGCGTCCCTACCAACTTTTGGTCCCGAGGAGAAATCTCTCTGGTGAAATTACTAGGATCATTTGATGTGTTTTGTGTGTTTTGAAGTAACATTTTTAAAAGAACTTGGGAAAAAAATTATATATTTCACTTGAGGTGTAGTTTCAATAGGACCTGTTCCAGTTTCTCGAGAAAAATTATTCATTTCTATGACAGTTTGAAAAAGTAGTTATTGGGCAATGTTGGGGACCAATGGAAATCCATGTTAAAAAGGGTTAAGGTGTTAATATATGATTAACTGAAACGCGTTTACATTTCATGTACTGCATTTGTTCTCCCCACTCCCCGTCCCTTATGCCTTTAAGTATGAGTAATTTGACTTGCAATATAT
>JAECUM010036496.1:0-10619 GCA_016617855.1 Megalonaias nervosa | reverse complement strand
GTGGAAGGAAATCAATGATACTATTCAAACAGTGGAGGATTACCAACACCTATTACGAGAACTGTGTCCATTGAATTGGGGTCGACGTGTACTGTGTGTCTTAGTGACTTGCTTTCTGGGATTTCGTTTACCAGCTGATTCCTTATGGACTCTTTACGAACAGTACCTACCACTCCAAAAAGCATGAAAGTGGTCCCTTTAAATCTACACGAGAGACTCATTCTGCTCAAAGCTTTGCGCTTTCATCTTGATACTTCTCAACCTCTACGGGAAAACAAGATTCGTCAACTTTTAGGCACTGAAGATGTGTACGACGAAGTGTGTGTAGCTTGTGACTTACACCCTCACTGGAAAGATGTACGTGACTGGAAAAGTTGGGATTTTGAGGCTTGGACAAAAGAAGTGGCACACTATGCCCAAGATTTGTAATCCTAAAAAATTAAAACGTTCCCTGAAAAAAGTAACTTTCAAACCAGCGTTAGTGACAGTGCCAGAAGAAGAAGAAGAAGAAGTCGTGACCGAGGAAAACCACTCTCTTCAGGACAGGACCGTGATCGACATCCCTGAAAGGCCATTCCGGTAGGACTCTCGTGTGACTGTGCCAAGGAGTGTAGAGACTCTCAGAACATTACACACTGTCCCTACAATTCCACCTCTTGATCACCACAGATGTTGTACAGAGACTTGTTTATATTCCACTATGATCGTTTTGATGTGTCTTTTATTTATGTGCTTAACCATTTGGCTTTTCTGTATTTTTGTCTTTCGTGTTGATCACCATTAAAGATGACAATAAACGTGTCCTGAAAAAACAGTATAAAAACTCTTGTCTTGTCTGTCTTCGTGTCAAAAGTGACATTTCTTACACTCCTATGGCTACCTCTACTGTCTCTGCTCCCTCTTCCTCCACTGTCAAAGTCATTGACGAACACGTAGATCGGACTAGTTGGGAGGCCTTGTATCTTCGCCATCCCTTTAACATGCTCATTGCCTGACCGAGTGGTTCCGGCAAAACCGAATTTGACAAACGTTTGATCGAACATAAACATCATTTGATCGATCGTCCCCCTCAACGCATCGTGTGGTGCTACAAAGAGTGGCAATTGGCGTACAGCCTTCTGCGAGAAAGTCAAGGCGATTCCATCGTCTTTGTGGAAGGCATTCCTGGCGAGTGAGACGGGATCGTGTCTGACTCCAGTCAAACCCATTTGGTTATTTTTGATGACATGTTAGGAGAAGACGAAGAAGAAATTAAACTCTGGTTTACGCGCAAAGGGCATCATCGTAATGCCAGTGTCATTTACATCACCCAAAATTTGTTTCAACAAAGTAAAGCCCATCGTACCATCAGTCTCAATGCTCATTACGTGGTGCTGTTTAAAAGCCCTAGAGCTAAATCGCAAGTACAAGTCTTAGCCAAACAGTTAGGGACGCCTTGGCTGACAAATGCGTACGACGATGCCACTCAAACCCCACACGTTTATTTACTCGTGGATTTAAAACCCACCACTCCCGATTATTTGCGATTTCGTACCCATCTGTTTCACCACTGGTGCCAAGACGGAGGGCCTGTTGTGTACACGTCCCCTTCGTCGACTTAATCGCAATCACCAAAAAAAAAAATCTATAAAAACCTCGGTCACTTTGACTCTGTCTCACACATCGTCAACAAAACGTCCCTTCAGTCTGATCTTCCCATTAAATTGATTTGTGCCTTGTACGGTATCAGTCGCGAAAAAAATCCACAAATACATGCTCGTGTCTTACAAGCTAGTCTCAACGAAGACTTACGATGGTTTACGGTGACAGCACGTCAATTACTGCAAAGCATCATTCAGATTCCACATCAAACGAAACGTTTTTTTTGAGAGAAACAAACGCACCTTGACGCAACTGGTCGATCCTCGCATCGACACTCAAACCAAAAAGCAAATCATTTTGAAACCTGGAGGTAGCGGTTCTCTAGGAGTGTCATCATTCGTTCCCTCTTAAAATGGGATCCTAATGCTCCCAAAGTTCTTCCCAAGAAAATAGCCACGCCCAAACGTACCCAGAAGAAAAAGAAAAAGCGCAACGGTGTGAAGACCAGGTCACAGCCTCAGAAAAAGAAAAAGAAAAGTCCACAGAAAACAGCTTCTACCTGCAAGAGAGTGTCTCCAAAAACTTCTCCTCCAGCGGTGACACCCTCTTCCACTTTAGCGGCTGTGGCCACTGCTCACAAAGTACCTGCCCCCAAATCAAAATCCAAGAGAGAACGGGTGTGTTACAGACTTTACTGGATTTGTCCAAGCAAGAACTGTCCCGATTTAATCCGTTGCGACCTCCTCCACGACGTGTGTTGCCTGTCATCAAGTTGATACGACGTAAAGGCAATCAGTGGGGACGCATTCCAGTATAAAAAAGACCTGAGGCAAACAATACGGATCAGTGTTCTTTGTGGTGCTGCACGCCCAAAGATGTCCCCTCCAAGATGTGTACACCGTTACCATCGTCGTTCTTCTGTCTAAAAAGGAAAAGGAAAACGAAAAAGACAGTCACGTCATCCTAATAAACGCTTAGTCAAACATCGGCGACACCCTCTGAAAAGACACACTCGTCCAAAGAAAAGGAGAAGCCACCAAAAGGGAGGTTTCTTTGGCCCTTTCCTTGAATTCGATAAGATAGGGAATGATTTTGTCACAAGGGTAAAGGACAGGCTCCAAACAAAATAAGATAAAAAGACACATGTCGAGCCATGGATGTCAGTGTATATTTTTGTGCACCAAAAGATGTTCCCTCATCGTCATTCTCCTGCCCAGAAAGGAAAAAGAAAAAGACAATCTCGTCATCAGAGAAAACGCTTAGCCAAACATATGCGACACCCCCAGAAAAGACACTCGTCCAAAGAAAAAGAGGAGCCGCCAAAGAAGAGGATTCTTTCTCGAATCTGGAAAACACATCGTCATCTTTATGAAGAAGCGATAGTCCCCCAATAAAGGATAAAAGACCGTGTGCCAAGTCATCGACGCTAGTGTGTTTTTGGTGTGTGTCCCGGAATCAACAAAGATGTCACCCAAAAAAAGACATCCTTCATCTATTCCCAAAGGAAAGAAAAGGAAAGGACTGCCTCCTCGTTTAGTCAAACATTGGGACATGTTGTCTGTCCTGTCCAAAGCTCCTCCACCCATGCGAAAACAACTCATTCAAGCTGCCTCCAAAGATGTCATCGATACGGTGAGCGAATGTTGTCTGAATGTATTGAAAGGCACAATACCTTTGACTAAACATCAGAAAAATTGCTTAGCCAAACATCGACACATTCTTCACCAAATGGTCCAAAAGAAAATACCCATTTGTCAAAAGGAAAAAGATGTTGGTGCAACGCGGAGGATTTATTCCCCTGTTAGGACTTATTACCAATGTAGTGAAACCTATACTGGCTGTAATGGGACATATTATACCCGCCCTAATTCCAAGATAAAAGACAAAGAAGATAAAAGGGACCTCTGAAATCAAAAGATCTCAGACGTGATCCTTGAAATCTGATGGAAGGACGAAAACTAGCTTTAGTCCCTTACAAATGATGGATGGACTACCATCGTTGGCAAGAACAACGGACCCCACATTTACCTCCCAATCCTCATTTGATCGAGATGTCCCAGTTACAACACGAATTGCAATCGTTGATCGATCGCAACAATTTGTCAGAAACGGAAAAATCGCAACGGTACGGTCACTTGTTACAACGACTGAAACTCTTTCACCAGAAAGCTTTAGACGAAACAGCTCAACCCACTCTGAAAGATTTTAAGACCCTGATGAAACGTTCACCACCACCACCACAACCACTACCACTCCCACTGGTCAACACAGTGGCAGCCCTACAGTTGCCTGAGGAAGAAGAGGCAAGAGAAGTCTTTCAAACATCGTCAGCAGCTCCCATCCCTAATAAGATCGCAGCGTCCTTCTTGACCCCTTCTCCTACACCCCAACGAGAAGAACTTAAAGCTTGGGTTAAAAAGATGATGTCCACTCCTCCTTCGACAGAAGTGAAAAAGAAAGAAGGGAAACCAGAAGTGAAAAAAGAAAAGAAGACCAAAGCCATCCCATTACCACCACCAACACCACCACTACCTTCCACTTCTACACCCGTGGCATATTGGACACGTAAAACCGTTTCTAAACCACCCGCTCGTCCCATTCAGAGTAGCATCAGTGAAGAGTGGATCACTTATTAAAAAATGGAGAGGGTGTTAGCCAGCAGTTACTACGATCCAGTCAATCCCGCAGGTTACGAAGGAGTTCAGAAATTGTATCCTGCTGCCAAAACTCGACTGAAAAGTATCCGTTTACCTCATGTGCAACGCTGGTTACAAGAACAAGCCACGTACACCTTACACAAACCCATTCGACGAAAATTTTCCAGAAGTCGCACCCAAGTAGAGGGTATTGATCACCAATGGCAAGCCGATTTAGCCGATGTCTCTCATTTGGCCACCTACAATCGTGGCTACAAATATTTATTTTGTGTCATCGACGTCTTTTCAAATCGAGCAGTGAGTTAGTGCGAGCCCTCAAACTGGTGTTGAAACACAGCGGTCGTCACCTTCTTCGTAGGCAAACTGACAAAGGCACCGAATTTCTGAGCCAATCTTTCCAAAAAGAATTGAAGAAACGTGACATTCATTCTTTCACCACCGAGAATTCCGAAACCAAAGCCAGCATCGTGGAACGTTTTCAACGCACCTTGAAAGAACGCATGTGGAAATATTTTACGCATCAACACACTCTCAAGTACATCGACGTCTTGCCACACCTCGTCCAATCGTACAACCAATCTTACCATCGGAGCAATGGGCGTGCCCCCCAAGAAGTAACTACTGACAACGAAGTGGCCGTCTTCGAGCGCCTGTTTGGTACGTCCCCGACAGTGCCTGTCCCCAAGAAAGGTGGAGTGTTGGCATCAGGAGATTGGGTACGCATTGGCAAAACCAAACGCACTTTCGACAAAGGTTACTTACCCAACTGGACTACCGAATTGTTTCGTGTCACCGAACGTGTGCGTGGCCGTCATCCTCCCGTCTATAAATTGGAAGACATCAACCGGGAAGTGTTAAAAGGAACGTTTTACTTGCCCGAGTTACAACGTGTGACCAAAAAAGAAGACGACGTGTACGAGATAGAAAGCATTCTCGATCGAAAAACTCGTTAAGTGCGAAAACGACGTGTCAAAGAAGTCAAAGTACGTTGGAAAGGATATCCTCCCAGTTTTGACTCTTGGATCGCCGCTTCGCAACTCATCGACTATAAAAAGAAGTGAGCATCATGCCCTTCAACACTGCCTCAGCTACTGCAGTGACCACTCCTTCCCCCAGCTCTTCTCTGCAAGATCTACAAAAGCAACCCTTGTGGGTGTGATGTGGAGAACGTGTTCCTCAAACGCAAATCGTCTTTTTCTGCCAAATCTTTGTGGTGTATTGTGTCATCGGTCTTGTCATTGCCAATTTGAGTTTGCAACAAGGAGACAAACAATTGTGGACCATTTTACTTAGCAGTTGCATTGGTTACCTTCTTCCCAATCTTTCTCTGAAATATTCCTCTAAAGGAGACAACAACAACGGGAGTCTTGTGTCCAACGTTAGTTCCAACAGTCACCCTAACCATCCTCTTTTAGACACTCCTCTGACTTCCAGTGGCTCCTCGGACACTAGAACTGTGGAATTATGAACAACCAATTTTACTTAACGTTACCCAGTGACAGTTCCATGGAGTTGTTTCCTAATAACACTTTGTGCTGTTTCTCGGCCAGATTACCTCAAGCCATCCAATTGGATCACGAAGCCCATTGGGAAGTGGCTTTGGTGGAAATGATTCACTCTACACAAATCAAAAACATCGCCGAAAATGAAAACACTTTGACGGTAGAAGTTTATGGCGAACAAGTGCAACAAGCCATGGATGAACGCGCTAGTGTAGCTGACTTTATGAAATCACAAGACCCCAAAACTAAACGAACCACTTATCTGTTGAAAATTCCTGCGGGCTATTATTTTAGTGGTCAAAGTTTGGTGAACGCCATTGCTGACAGGTTCAATTTCATGTTTGGTAAAGCCTTGGAGACAGCCAGAAGAAGTGTCACGATCGAGTACCACAAAATAGCTCGTCGCCTAATGATGAAATTTTCAGAGGACAAAGTATTGGCCATTACATTTTGTCCTGAAGTGTATGACATTTTGGGTGCAGACCCCAAGTTGATCAAGATGAGAAACGAAATACCAGCCTTGACGGTAACTTGGATTTTGCGAAATATTTTCGATTCCCTGTAGAAATGAACCAAGGACTGAATTTGATGTTTCTGTACTCTGATGTGGCGGAGTACAACGTGGTGGGACACACCTCCGTACCGTTACTGCGTGTCATTCTTTTCAAAGTCTGTTCTGCCACGACTGCTGACGAGGAAGGTGGAAACACCTATCACGTTCACCGCGAATTTGTACATCCTCACTATTTGCCCGTCAGCAAGTCGTATTTCGACACTGTCAACATTACTTTAAAAGGAGATCTGGGACAAAGTATTCCATTCACCAAAGGTAAAGTCACAGTGAAACTCCATTTTCGAAAACGATTACTCTAACTTTCTCTCAGTCATGTATCCTGTGTACCACGGAGTCGCTCGACAGCGAGAACATGGTTTAGGTGATATGCTCAAATCGGCCTTTCGTACAGTGGCTCCCGTTTTGAAACCGATGGTGACACGGGGATTGCATGCCTTAAAAGATGCCGCGTTGACGCAAGGTAAAGAATTTCTCCAAAATGTCATCATTGACAAACAAAACCCCAAAGAAGCTTTCTTGAGAGCAGGCAAAAATGTCCTGCTTCAAACGGGCAAAGACATTTTGGGTGGGCGAGAAACTCCTATAAATGCCCTGGTAAATGCCGAGTAAGACATTCCTGCTTCCCTGACGCCAGAACAAGGACAAGGCAGAAAAAAAGGACGAAAACAGCCCTTCAGAGGACTTCACACCCCTAGAGCTAGAATGTCTAAGAAAAGAAAAACCGTCCGAGAGTTAGACGTTTTTGATTATTAAAAAAATAAGATGATGCACCGAGAGTCTTGTGCTTGTTCCAAGTCGGAACTGGATCTGTTTGCCATGCCACCCACCATGATGACGATGCAAGAATCCCAATGGGTCGAATTTCATCCCGTCTCCTCTTTGACGGATTCAGCTCCTATCGAGTTTGAAATCAAAGGACAACCCGAAGATTACATCGATCTGAATAGCAGTTACTTGTATCTGAAACTGAAAGTGATCAAAATCGACTACACCAATCCGGGAGCCGATGCCAGAGTAGCTCCCGTCAACAATTTCATGCATCCCTTGTTCAGCGAAGTGGATTTGTACTTGAATAACAAACTGGTCAGCAGCAGTATGGATACTTACCCTTACCGAGCGTACCTAGAAAATCTCTTGACGTACGGAAAAGAGGCCAAGAACACTCCTCTGGATGCTTGCGTGGTATGAAAACCTGACACCGCAGGTGAAGACACATTTAACGACACAGCCCTGGCAGCCGATGACAATCCTCGCAATGTGGGTTTTAACAACCGTCGAAGGAAAATCCTGCAAGGTCGTAATTTACAACTGATAGATCGTTTGCATTTGGACATGTGGTTGCAAGACAAGTATTTGCTGAACGGATTGGACATTTGCATGAGACTCAATCGCAGTAGTGTCGGTTTCCATTTGATGGCTCATGCCAACGAGTACAAAACCATCATTCAAGAAGCCAGACTTTACGTGCGTCGTGTAGAAGTGTTACCTAAAGCGGGAAACGACATCAGTCAAACATTGAGCAGATCGACCGCCAAGTATCCGATACGACGTGTAGAAGTGAAAACATTCACCATTGCTGCTGGACTCCGACCCAAGATCGAAGATCATCTGTTCCAAGGACAGTTACCCAAACGTTGAATCGTTGGCATCGTCAGTAATGCAGCCCTCAACGGAGCCCACGATCAAAATCCTTTCCAGTTTAAGCACTACAGAGTATCCAAGATCGAAGTCAGTCGCGATGGCAAGACTTTGTGTACCAGACCCTTCGAACCTAACTTTGCCCAGAAGAATTACTTGAGATCGTACTTGTCCCTGTAAGAAGCTACGGGGCAACTAGGAATCAAACCAGTCACGGTATTTCGTACGAAGATTATGTCGGAGGTTTCACTTTGTGGGCCTTTGATTTCACTCCAGACCAAGGCAGCGACGAGGGACATTTCCACCCTATAAAATCGGGTCAACTGCGTGTGGAACTTCAGTTTGCAGAAGCTCTCACCGAGACGGTCAACGTCATCCTGTATGCCGAATTCGATAATACCATAGAAATCAAGTTTGAGAGAAGTCATTCTAGACTATTAGACACAATGGAAGACTCCTATCCCTCTTTAAACAGTGGAGAATCTTTAGACATGGAATGGGAGGATAGCGTGAAAGCAGAACCCCAAGACCAAGGCAAAGAGGACGAGGTAGTAGTCACGTCCAGATGGCCAGAACAAGAACAACATTTAGTGTCCTGTTTTGCAAAGACCTGGCGAATACAATTACAGAATTGATCAAGAAAGATTGCTATGGATGTCAAAACGATCACCCCAGTCAAATTCAACACGATAAATGTCTGATGATGAGTCAAGAAGAAAAATTGGACGAGTATCTGGACGACGCTTGGGGTCTCATCTCGGAAGAAGCAGTGTTTCATGAGTGGTATAAAGGCTTGCATGATCATTCCTGTCCTCCATTGACTGCTCTAGAGATCCGTCGCATCGAATCTCTCTTGGCTCAGGGTGCAAAGACGGAGCTAATAGGCGTTTACTTGTCAGATCGTTTCAGGCAAAAGGTCAGAATTGAATTGATGACTTATCATCACCTGTGAAGAAAAAAACAACACAACAAAAAATGGATACCTAGGAACTTTATTACCTTTTGAACAATAGTTCGTATACTGCTTCTTGGAATCCTGTCGTGTGCGCTAAAGATGAACTACCTCATCGCAAACCTCAAGACCATCAAGCTTATGTCATCAACAAGGACGAAAGTCATCTTCCAGGAACTCACTGGGTTGCCGTCTACTTCCCTCAAGAGAATTGTGTGGAATATTTTGATTCTTATGGATTATCTCCGTTGGAAGACGATATCATTGACTTTATGAGAAGAAATGCCGAGACGACAGCACAGATCAGATTCCATGGTGTGTGGACAATATTGTGTGCATTTTTTTCATCAACGCAGTCTTGGATATCCTTTAGAACATTTAGTGACTTATTTTGATCGTCACTCTCCTAGAAACGATGAGAAAGTAGATCGATGGTTTTGTGACCATTATGGTTATCTTTTGTCTTTAGCTAGGAAACGTAGTGTACATCAATGGCCTCATGACTTCCATCAATGGAAATCTCACATGATTTCACAACGTTGTCAACCTTGTCAAAAATAATTTGTTTGATGTTATTGTTACTTGTTACTTGTTACTTGTTGGTTGAATAAAAAATGCTGTGTTTTGAAAAAAAATGTGTCTGTCGTTTGTTTTCAAAAAACACTGTGAATATATGCTCTTTGACTTCTGTCTATCCCACATCATGACATGAGCTATTATAGCGTTCCGACACTAAAACTGAGTAGGGATGTTTTCTATCGCGTCCGCGTTTGAACCATATAAAGCGGGTTGTTCTCCAGGCTGACCATCCACTGTTGACTCGTCTACCTATGAATATTCCTTCCAGACTAGCCAAGCTGAACGAAGCTTACGTCAGTTTACATCGTGTCAGGCTAAACCTGATACCTAAACCTGAAGACATAGAGAATGTCAGGATGTTAGCCATAGCCCAAGACCTAATAGAAGAGGTCTTCAGAGAGGAAATTAAGAAAGAACAAGAAGAATGGACTGAGAAGTACAGACTTCAGAAGAAGCAGAGAGAAGAACAAGAGCAGCAACAACAGCAGCAACAGCAAGAACCAGACAGAGGTTTTGTGGACTGCCGTGTGGACACCAAAGAGCTCTCGTTCTCTTTCCGCAGAAGTAGGCGGTATCGTATAGGAAAGCCTGCCGCCAGACGCGGACGCAATCTTAGACAGTAAAAAAAGATTGCCATTACTCCCGTTAACAAAAAAAAAAACCAAAAAAAACCCAGTCCTTTTCAGGGCTACCCAATACTCTAGAAAAGAGATACTAATTCAATTGCCAAAACTTTTAAAATTTTAAAAAATAAATAGAAGTGTGTCTATAAGCACTTCGTTTCTTTTGTCAGTAAAAAACAATCCACCCTTTGTTTTCTCCGTCTTGTCAAATCGTGCATGTCTGTGTTTGTAAGTAAAAAAGTAAAAAGTCAGCGTGAGTGCTTCTTTTAAGTCCGCGCGTTTCATGTGATGGTAATAGTGGTATTGTAAATTTTGGTGTCAGGGATGTTTTCCTCCACGTCCGTGCTCCGAGAATATAAAGCGGCACAATTGTCAGTCTGGCTACCATTGTGGACTAGTCAACTTCAATTTAGATGAGCATCAGATTAGCCAAATTGTTGGAGCTCCAAATGCACCTGGAGTATGCCAGGCGTCTTTTAGACGAACTGGCTATGGAGGCCATAGCGGAGAAAG